>JANBTM010000089.1:0-39014 GCA_027578695.1 Coemansia sp. RSA 1365 | reverse complement strand
GGCGAGATCCGGTGCTAATAAGGCTCAGCGGGGTGATGTTGTCTTAGGAGGAAGCCGCAGCAGCTCACGGCTCAGACGGAAGTCCGACATGAGCTGGCGGAAGCCCTCTAAGCGTATAGTAACTGGTAAGGCAGTTACTACACAAGGACCCTCCTCCTGCACACTATCGCCATCGGCGATTGCTTCAGGAGAGACGGTTGAGCCTATAAAAGCACCGTCTCACAAGCAAGAACAACAAGAACCCTCAGGTCTCTAATATTGTCTACGCTTTTATTTCTTATTTATTTTATTAACTACGCTCGCTAAACTCGCTAAATAACAGGGGCACTACTCCCCAGTATACAATGCCTAATCTCATGGCGAGGCTGTTATTCCTGTCCTATTTTGCGATGGCAGCGTTGCTGCCTGCCGCTCAAAGCAGGATTATATTATTTTCTTACATGGCATACTGTTTAATCTAAAAACAAAGACGTTGTTCCCGCAGCTCAAGGAAGGGTTTTATCATTAGGTGTTATGCTTGTTTTTTAACTATTATAAAATTTAATGTTTGAAAAAGCTCCATTGGCTGTGTACATAATTACAATTAGTGGATCTGACCTTGGACGGGCGGACGGACGGAGAAAATAATTAAGCCACTCCCTCGGAAAAGCCAATTGGCTATAGGGAGTGCCAAAAACAAGAAACAGATCAACAAGACGTCACTAGTAGTTTTGAGTATACACAACATATATGTTTCTTAGCAATGACATCACAATGCAATACTATACATGTAACTTGTCTTGTCACACGTAAAAGGGGTGTTGGCTGTCCTCTGCTCATCAGTTTGCTCCGCAAAAACCAACACCAACTATACTGCCAACAGCACTTCTACCTATGCACAAACGACGGCGCTGCTTACAACACAAACATACTACCTGAATGGCGCAAACCTGCCATATCAAATGACGCCAGAATAATTTTTTTAAACGCCAATATCTTTGCAAAAAACAGTATTGGCAGCCATTCTCATTCCGCATCCACGTGACTGTGGCGCGTTGTGATTGGGACAATTGCAAGATAGGTGCCATTACGAAAATGTCTTTCAAAAAGCCTGATTGCTGTCGCGAAGCGCGCTGTGTCTTTTTCTCTTTCTTAAGTGATTTTTATCGCCATTTTTCGCCCTCTTTTTGGTAAGCTTACACATTAATACTTTCTTATATTTTACTTTCTACCCTTTTTTTCTGTCGTGTGCATGTATTTGTGGCTCTATTTCCTTTTATCTTAATTTTCATGTACAAATCTAAAATTTGTACAATCGTGGAGTTTAATATGAGCCAAAAAAACATTCATTTAACCTACTAGGATGTTTTAAAGGTCATGGCGTTTTTGCCTCTCTTTTGGAGGAAGAGTGTGTGAGCGCGCTTGTATTGTTGCTTTGCAAGCTATTGTGTCCGCTTTTTATCTTTGTATCATCTCATTATATTTTCATCTCTTGACACCATCTCTGCTTATTTCTATTCACTCTTGTACACTGTTTATTCTTTTGACACCCAGAATATTCTCTACTTGAAAACAGTGCTAGTATGTGAGGTATATTGCTTTTTAACAATGCCGGTAATAACATATATGCATGCACTTCTCTCTTTTTTTTTTTTTTTGCACTCATTTACACACCTTTCTCGTCCCTTTGTATATAACTACATCCGAACTCTCTACTTATTACCTCTTTAATTATCTTATGCTTCTTTTATCGAACTGCCTCTGAACAACTCTGTAGACGCTATACCTTATACAAAAAGGCTTAGTAGACACAAGTAGGCAGCAAAATTAACTGAAATCCTCTGTGTTGACCTCTGTCATGTCATTTGAAGACAAAGATGCTCATGGTTCTGGTGATATTGCCACGTCCTCGGGCGGTGGCTGGGGTGCAGATTCTGACCCAGCCCCAGCGAGTGGCAGTGCCTGGGGCGTAGATGCAGATGCTCCATCTGGGTCTCCCAGAGACAAATTCCGCAGAGACCGAGACAGTCCAGATCACCGTGACAGATTTGGCCGCGATATCCGCAGCCGTAGCCGCAGCCGGTCGCCAGAAGATATGCGCATGGGCCGTCGTCGCTCGCGCTCGCCTGTCGGTCGCCCATCGATTGGCGATGAAGGTGATCGTTATATTCCTCACTATGAGCGCGATCGTGAGCGTGATCGCGACCGCGATTCTGGAGATCGGCGCCACGGATACCGTGGGTATGGTGGTCGTGGAGGCCGCATGGGTCGCGGCGGCGACTCTGACGGCCATTACTCGGGTAATATGATAGGTCGCTCGGCTAGCATGCCTGACCCGCAGTCGTTTGAGCAGGTTGTGCCGTTTAAATACTTTGCTGAGTGGCTTAAGACCCAGGATGGTGGACGGCGTCTGGAGCAGGACGAGATTAGAGAGCGCTACGAGGAATATCGCCGCAAAGCACTTCAACGTCTTTACACCCAATTCTTTAACGCACACAAGGAGGATGATTGGTTTAGCGAGCGCTTTGATCCGGTTCGGCGCAAGGAGTACACCGCAGAGCTTTCTAGTCGCAAAGCTGAAAATTTAAAGCAGTTTATGGCTGATCTGGAAGCTGGTAAGCTTGACAATCACACGCTTACGGCAACTACCGAACAAGTTATGCAGCACGAGGTTAATCGTCGCGACCAGTCTAGCTCTAGTCGCCTGGGAGATGACAGTGGAGAAGATGATAACGCTGTAGCTCATACGCTGTTTATCCGCACTATGCCTCCTAGTGTTCCTCGGTCTACATTGGAGGAAGAGCTTAAGAAGCAGCCAGGCTTTAAATACCTGGCTTTATCCGAGCCTCGCCAAGACAAACAGTACCATCGCTTTGGTTGGGTGCGCTTTGAGGATGGCACTGACATGGAAAAGGTACAGTCAAATTTGGGCAATGTCAACATTGATCAGTTCCAGTTCCACTTTTCACCTCACTCGAAGAGCTCGTCGGCAGGCATGCGTCTGGCGCCTGATGTTTCAAGCAGCGAGGAACGCATTCGCATGGATCTGAAGCTTGTGCGCGAGGCAGTGAAATCTCTTGATGAGCGCGCTGACCCTGAGATATTCCATTCGTTGCCAGTTCTACAGCAAAAGGCCAAGGAGCTTTCACAGGCAGCGGGCGAGCTGACTTCTGCCGATGATAAGGAAACCAACGGCAATGGCGTTAGTCCCACCGATGAGGACCAGGATGTGGTTATGGCAAGCGTTGATAAGCCGACAGAGGAGTCCGGAGCTATTGACGAGGAGCCTAAAGACGAAGGGCCCCATATCAGTCTTGATGCAGCGCGTCGCGAACTCGACCTTCTGCTCGAGTACCTCCGCCGCGTGCACTACTACTGCTACTACTGTGGCCACACTGCCGATAATGCTGAGGACTTTGCACGGCGATGCGCACGTCTTCATCTGCGTCGTGCTCTTCCACCTAACCGCTCTCCGCAGCCATCAGGTAACTGGATACGTAATCTTGACAACCGCAACGATGTCATCATCTACCCACTGGAGGGTGAGCGACTTTATAAGGAGGGTGGCAAGTCGCTGGAGCGCGAGACCGACAATGTGCTTGACACACACATCAAGCAGCTTGACGAGGGCCGCTACCGGTGCTTGCTATGTACGAAGCTGTTTAAAGGCGATGCGTTTGTGCGCAAGCATATCCGCAACAAGCACCCAGAGGCAGTCCCTGACACGCTTGTGCATGAAATATCGTTTTTCAACAACTTTGTGCGCGAGGCGCCGCACTTTGTGCAGTTAGGCACGGGCGGAACACTACCGAGCGTTGGTGTCATGGGACATGGCGGTGGTGGTGGGATGCGCGATAATGGCGCTGGCTACATGCCGCAGATGATGCCGATGATGATGAACCCTGGCATGATGGCTGCGCCGTATATGATGCCCGGTATGGTTCCTGGAATGATGCCAGGTATGATGCAGATGGGCGGCCACTTTATGAACCCAGGAATGATGGGCATGATGGGTAATGACCGCGGACAAGGCATGTACACCCAGCAGTACCGTGGACGCGGCAACGGTGGACGCGGACCTAGCGGAGGCGGTGCACGCAGCGATCCGCGTGCAGTTCGCTCGTATGTGGACCTCGATGCGCCGGCCGAGGGTGAGGCTGACTTTGGGTTTTAATCCACTAGGTTGTTTTTTTTATTGCTATTGCGGACTTTGTGATGTTTTTTGTTTTCTTTGAACACAAAAGTGCACTGTTTTATTGATGCTGATGCCTTTGATGGTGGGGCAATTCAGTCTGCTATCTCCGACTCGGCTCGTGGCTCGCGCATAGCTTGTACAAAATACGCGCCAATCGTACATCGTGACAAGTCTCAGCTTCTTGGCTTGCTTTTAAGCAGCATTTCGCAGCGTTGTAGCATTCTATAGTGGTAAAATACTTAATTGAGAGACATATTTAAGACGGATAATACTGGTGCGTGTGCTTTAAATACGTTAACTGGAAGCTAAGACTTACAATGGAGACACCCTCGAATAATACACAGCAAATGCAAGCACTGGGCCAGATTCAGCGGCTACAGACAGTGGCGGTTGAAGCGTCTCTTGCACTTCGTAGTCAATGTATACATGTGCTACAGATTCAAGTTATTAGACTTGAAGAAATGGCAGACACTGAGATTGAGGACCACAAGGGAATGAGCCAGTGTATGGACGAGCTTATGCTGAGTGTATTTTATACAGAGCTACGTGAAGACATTCGAGTAGCTGCGGATGCATTAGATATGATACAACATGAAGCATTAAGCAGCAGGCATGGCACTGTAACCGCCACAACGAGCAGTACACCGGCTGAGGCTGAAGATGCTCAATCCACAAACGCTGCAGCTGAGCAACACAACTCTGAAGTCTTTCAAATACCACCTCCACTTAGTGCAACATCTGAGACATTTAGAACTGCTCGAGGAGCCCCGATGAGGCTTGCTGAATATTTTGCTGATGCATCTGACGAAGCACCAATTATGGATGAGCCCACAGCGGCCAATGGTATACAACAGACTTTTACGCTAGAGGATTGCGAGCAGAAGCTTTATAATGTCTGTATGGATATTGATGAGTGGCGACGCACGCCATGCGTGACAGAATTTCTTACCAGTGCACATTGCAAACAAACTACGCAAGATTCTAATTCGCTATCGGTTAGTTCACCGAAATCGGTGAGGCTTCCAGTAGCACAATTGGTAGATGAAATTCGACAGCGAAATAGAACGCGAGCACAGAGTACAAGTGATGCACATGGGTCACTATTAGGAGGTAGAAATGTAGCATTGGAGTCTAGTCTTCGACTTAGTGCTAGTCCTCCACTTAGTCGGCTTATGCAAGTAGAACATGAGATGGAAAATTCACGCAGACATTCTAATGCCAGACGTTTATCTAGTACAGGTGGATCTACTAGTTATTGTCAACCAACTACAGATACAATAATGCCATGTGGAGAGTCACAGAGTATATATACTAATACACTACATCTTACATCATCACCTATTGGTAATGGAGTTAGTCGTCGAACAGTTGTTGATGATGTTCGAATAATTGGTTGGATTACTCGTGGAAGTGGTTTGGACGTACATACGGAATTTAAAGTCATTGTTCATTTGACTTGTGGAGAAAACCTAACTGTTATGCGTCGTTATACGGACTTTGAACTCCTTCGTGAGGTTTTGTGCGAACGTTATCGCACTTTTAGCAAACGAATTCCGGCTCTACCCCGTAAAAAAGCTTTTGGAAAATTCGAGGATAGGTTTTTGAAGAAACGCGAAAATGGTTTGCAATTTTTCTTGGCCTATGTTATGTTGCATCCGGTCATTGGATGTAGCGCTGTTATCCGACAATGGCTGCAAGTAAGCAGGTAATATGTAGAAAACTCTTGTATTTCTAAATACTTTTTGATAACACTTCAGGCGCTTACTTTTTTTTTCTTAAAAATATAAATTTATTGTTCAGTATATAAAATCATTATTAAAACTACTCAGCTATCTCGCCAGATTCTCCAGACCCACCAGATTCTCCAGATTTTCCAGATTTTTTAGGCCGACCAGACCCACTAGGCTCTCCAGATTCCCCAGACTCAATAAGCTCACTAACACCTCGCTTTAAGCCAGTCTGTATAGATCCACTTTCTGAAGCTACTTCTTTTCCTTTACTGCTTTTA
The DNA here is from genome assembly GCA_027578695.1 of Coemansia sp. RSA 1365. NCBI lineage: Eukaryota > Fungi > Kickxellomycota > Kickxellomycetes > Kickxellales > Kickxellaceae > Coemansia > Coemansia sp. RSA 1365. Next base: position 32,832 of record JANBTM010000089.1, on the reverse strand, counting down.
AAAATATAGTCACGCAATTTTCCACAAGATGGCATATATATTGATTGTCTATAATCATTTGGAGTAGCATTTGTAAAGGCATTTAGCCATTCTTCAGCAACAAATACACTCAATCGAGGGTCAATGGGGAATAATAAAAAATCGAAATTATTCTCAAAATCATTTGGAAATAATAATTTATAAAGATCTGAAATCAATCTTATAAATTCTTCTGGACACTTTTCGAGCCCCATATATGATATATAATTATCTTTAGATGATAACCAAAATGATCTAAGATTATATAGTTCATTATGTGCAATTTTATTGTTCCAAAGATTTTCCCATTCTTTCGCTATTTTTCCGAATTTATGCCATATTATATGAGATATTGCCAAGAATAATGATTCTAAATCGTCGAGGAGAGACCGAGTATATAGTCCTTTAAGAACACGAAAACTCATATATGGAGCAGTACCAAGTTTGAGTTTTGCAGATACCAAGCGATCCTTATCTTTTCCAATTAATCCACACCCCCAATCGATAATAAATGGGTTTATTTCATTAACCATTAGATTATTAACAGAAATATCCCTATGTAGGACAAATCCATCATCGTCTCCCAAGGCGGCAACTAATAAAGTATGAAAATATCCAGCAATAAGATCAATAAATCTATACCCTTGAGTAATTGGCAATTTTTCGAAATATTCAGAAATTGTTATTCCAGCATTTTCAATAAATAAAAGTTCACCATTTAAATCATCTGCTTGAATGCCACTGACTTTTATAGCATAAACAAATTTTGGAATATAAGGTACATGAAGCTCCTGTATTCGACGATAAACCTCTGCTTCTGAAAGGTTATACATAAACCAATGAAACTTTAATATTCCCATAGTAATAGTCCTAGAACTGCCGGTAGTCAAAATCGCCCTATATATCCATGACCTTGAATTAAACATATGGTTCCGCCTTCCACCAATAGTTTTATCAGCCTGGATAGAAACTACTGCATTAATAAGATGTTCAGCAGAGTCGTCTGGAATATACCCTGAGATATTACTACATTTAAAGGAGTCAAAAATACCATTAGGCTTTTGAACTAAAAACCCATAGAAATCATTTGGAAGCAGCCTATATAGCATCAATAAAAATTTAACTGCTGTTATTACACTTGTGGGGTAATCATCTGAACGTGTACCTGAGGGAAGAATACCAATATCTGAGTAGAAAATATGATCTAGTGTACAAAGATATATATGTATATTACTATTGCCAGATATAGTTAGACCAACCTGATATCGCCGTGGTTGGTCTTTCGACATATCTATGAACTCGTGGAGTAGCTGCCCTTGCAGGCTTTTAGGTATAATACCTAGCCTTGGACTTTTGATTTCGACAACTAATGCAACATTAGCCCATTTTGTTGGGTTTGCCATATTTTTAATTAACAAGACTCCATCAGGCTTTCGCCCATTCTCCATAGCCGATAAATGAGTATCCTTCCATATTAACTGGCGTTCCTCAGCTATATTTTTATCTAAATAACCCTCAATTGCCATCATTAGTGTTGCAAGTAACTTCTGCTGGGCATCCTCAACTTTATTATCAGATAATATATTATATCCTGCATATACAGCTAGGCAATCATTAATAATCCCAATAATATTTGATTGCTCATATAGATCTACGCTTTGCTTCGCTCTGTTCCATTCAGTTTTCCAATGATCGCCTAAACTTGAAATGAGAGCCCCTAGCGGACAAGAGATAAAATCATCACTATATTTATCTCCAAGCAAGCCATAAACAGCAACCTTAGGGCCAGACGGCATCACAATGGACTTAAATGGGGTAGACTGTACTGCTACAATTAGAATATTAAAAAATGAAGTTAATTATTAGTATTCTAATTAAAAAGCAAAGCTACTAATAATATATACCTAGCTAATAGACTTACACAAAAGAGCAGAGGTATGCTGACTTGATGTTACTTGTCTAGGCGGCGTCACATTCGGATTTACAGGCTACAACTGCTGATAAACATTAAATGACATATTAGCACATCTAGAAAAATCACTTTTATATATAAGTAATATCTAGTTTTTTAATAATAATGTATTACTTACCTGTACAACTGGCCTTATGCTACTATCAAAGTGAGCCAGAAGTGAGGATTGCTGGTTTGAAAGTCTCTGCAGAGTTTCCTGAATATTATTTAATAGGATTTCCTGTCGCTCAGCCATCGCTCTCAAAAGGGTTTCCTGGCGCCTATCAGCTTCATCCCGGCGTCTATCAGCTTCATCCCGGCGTCTATCAGCTTCGTTCTGGGAACTAATCAACGCCTGCAATAGCTGCTCAATAGTTGGGCCACTGCTGCTTCCCTGGATAGTTGAGGTGTCTTGTGTGTTATCACCAGCCATAGAAAATATAAAAGTAATAGTAAAACAAGCTTTCAGAATTTATGTTCGTAAAGAGACAATATTGTTACTAAAATTTTAATAAAAATAGAAAGTGCTCTTGAAAGGTATCGCTGCCGAAAAAAATATTTTTTTTTGGCAGTGCTAGACATTGTATAACGTATGCTTGGCATTGATGCCGGGGACTTTTTTTCACACTGCATTACATTTATTATTTGGTAAAACCTATGCTTAATATCAGTGTGTATGTTTCTGCATTTTTCCGAATTACGATTACTTATTATATGTGTGAGACTCAGCCCCAGAAAAGTCGGCCCTCTTCATAGTAAGGTCCCTAATGGCAGTAAATCTTTTCAACGGATCTGCAGAATTATTACCGATAAGGAGGCAAGTACAGATTCACAAGACAGGATATCAATTAGGTGGTATGTCGGGTAACGGCGAGGAACAAACATACCGGCTACTTCTATTTTTCCTTTTTCTTTTTATTAAATAAATCTCTCACTGTTCTCATCCACCTCTGCTATGCCTGAAGCTATGCTTTTATTTGCCGCACTTGCTGATCATTTTTGACACTCCCAATAAACAATTGGCTTCTCTATGGAATGGCTTATAAAATTATTTTCTCCGCCTGTCTGTTTGTCCGAACCAAATTAAATTAAATATAAGTGTGATTTTGTATATAAAATATATCTAAAACATTCAAAAATGATAATAAAAATAAATGCTAGCGGAGCTGAGTAGACAAGTTAAAAAATTGAGCGCTTTTTCTTAATGGCAAAACCTTTTGTTAAACGAGTGGAATGAGTACTTTTCAATATACGTAAAACATATTTCAAAATTTTCTGGTTAATACAATGGTACATTATAACTTTTTTAGTGTTTTCAATACTAGTGTTGTATCTCTAATAGTATTTATTGTTAATTATATGCTTGAGAATTGGTAATTTAAAAGTTTTTATTATCTTAGCGAGCATTATTTTCAATTAAATAACTGAGCATTTTCCAAATAATAAAGCTCTGTCTAGGGCAACAAGCGGCAGCGCAGCCGTACCAAAACATAGCAGAAGTAGCTCTACCACAATTAAATAAAGAAATATGTTGCAAGGGCCGAATAGCTTTTTTGAAATTAATTATGAGCTGCGCTACACAAGACGTAATAAGGGTTATGAAACGCGTTCAGAGCAATGTCACATTGGAGGTGATTAATCCCCTGTCTTGCAATAACCAGGATATAATCTTACTCATACCTTGGTAATAGTTACAATGAAAAATAATTACAAAAAAAAGTCGGTGAACCTGTATAAAGCAAGATGACCAACAATAGTTTTTAAATGTGTTTCTTTAAGAAGAATAAAAAATAAAAATTCTTTAAAACTATAGTCACTTACTTAATTAATGATACATGACCACTTGCCGAAACAAATATGTGGTTTGAAAGTGCCAATTGGATATGCCAACGGCGTGACCAATAAACCCGGAACTGCAGGTGTTGGAGATTTTTTTATCTCTATTGTAACGTATGCATTACACTTGCTTATACAGATCTGTTACGAAAGGGTGGAGATTGGAGCAGATGAACAATGCTCTGATCTTGCCCCTGAACATGTACGGACAGCCAGCCAAACGTTTAAGGTTGATAGTTTTATTTGCAGGCAGCGGCAGCGCCTTATAAAGGGAGCAGCTTGCATAATAACTTTTATAAAGTATTTCTTTAAAAATTGAGATAACTATTTTAATCTTTCACACCTTGGAAACGTAACAGATCTTATTCAGATAATTTTGTTATACTAGTTAGGTGAGTTTGATGTCAAGTCGGTTTATGGTACTTTATAACTAGATAAAAAAGGTCAGCTGTGTGACAGAAATTACATCATCCATAGAAACCTCTAAAAGCTTATAAATTTTTTGTTCTGTGAATAATGGAATAAACACTGCTATTATAGTTATAAAATATTTTGTTGCATTCTAAAACGTGTCTAATTAATATGAAACTATTTAAAACAATTGATTCAACTGACACAGATTCACTATTATTTAAACTGCTATTTTTTATTCACTAAATAAACACAATAAAGGTTTTATTCTAGATGTAATTTTTCTATTTTAGTTAACTCGCTGATTGTAGCAAGTTTTTCCAATAATTTCACTGGTTAATTGTAATAATAGTAAGCCTATTTTTTGTATTACAATATTTTAAAGCTTTTTATATCTCATACAGGGGGATATTGAAAGGATGAATGTTGATCTGCTTTTTTTCTTACAAACATGAGCAAGCAGTAAACCAAGTATTTTACGTAAATTGTCTTAATAATATACCTCACAATAACTCTATAAAAGTAGCAAACTTTATAGAACCTTCAGTAGAAAAGTTTATTGTGAGGGGACACAATCAAAGATATAAACATTTCTCTGATCTTTCCCCTCAAAATGTACGGGCAGTTGGCAATAAATCTCAGTTTAATTGTAAACGGCGCAAAAGCTGTATAAAACCAGCAAACTGCGCAGAGATTTTTTTAAAAGGTTTTAGGATAATTTTTAAAGATTCTTTCTATAGAAATGTAATATACTATTAAAATACCGTTTTTATTTCCTAGTCTAGGTCGTTTAGTTCAGTTTAGTTTAGGTTAGTAAAAAATCTATATAGAATTCTTTTTTGACTTTTAGCTAATATGAATTCTTTTTACTTTTAAAATTTTATTATATATTTACTTTTAAATAGTAAATACTTTTTCAGTATTAATGGTTAATTGGCAAAAATATGGTAAGGGTTTATTTATAAAGAATATGGTAAGTCTGAGAAAATGGTCAAATATTGACTACTAGTTTAATATTAAAAACCTAAGGTTAAGTATGCTACCTAAAAGCCTTTAAGGTCAAATTTTATATGTATTTATTTATGTGTTAAAAAACTAGCTATACTTTTACTAGCTTAGTTTATTGTATCAGGGAAACTACCAATACTAGTATAGAAAACCTAATTAAACTTATAAAGGTGTATATGTATATTATTATTCCCTGATACTGTTAGGCCAACCTGTTATTGCTGTGGTTGGGGTTTTGACATATCTATAAATCCGTGTAATAGTTGTCCTTAAAGGCTCTTAGGTATTATACCTAGCCTTGGATTTTTAATTTTGACTACTAAAGCAATATTAGCCCATTTCGTTGGGTTTGCCATATTCTTTATTAATAAGATCCCGTTAAAATTTTGCCCATTCTCCATTGCTGTTAAATGGGTATCCTTCCATATTAACTGGCGTTTTTCAGCTATATCTTTATCTAAATAACCCTCAATTGCCATCATTAGTGTTGCAAGTAACTTCTGCTGGGCATCCTCAACTTTATTATCAGATAATATATTATATCCTGCATATACAGCTAGGCAATTATTAATAATCCCAATAATATTTGATTGCTTATATAGATCTACACTTTGCTCTGCTCTGTTCCATTCAACTTTCCAATGATCACCTAAATTTGCAATGAGAGCCCCTAGTGGACAAGAGATAAAATCATTACTATATTTATCTCCAAGCAAGCCATAAACAGCAGCCTTAGAGCCAGACGGCATCACAATGGACTTAAGTGGGGGTAGACTGCACTGCTACAATTAGAATATTAAAAAATAAAGTTTATTATTAGAATTGTAAATTAAATACAAAGTTTAATAAGATTCTGTTTTTAAATATTTAGCTAAAAGACATAAAAGAGTAGAGATATTCTGGCTTGGTGCTGCTAGTATAGATAACGTTGCATTTGGATTTGCATGGTACAATTGCTGTTAAACTTGTTTAATTTTCTACTAGTCTAGCTATAAAAAAAGTGCTTTAAAAAGTTAGTAAAATCTGGGGTTTAATATTAGCATAACTTACCTACACATCCAGTACTTTGCTTCTATCAAAGCGCGCCAGAAACGAGAATTGCTTACTTGATATTCTCTGCAAAGTTAATACTTTTTAACAAAATTATCTACCTCCCAGCTATAGCTTTCAGAAAATTTCTCTCGCACTTACCAGCTTCTGTCCATCAGCTGCAGCAATTCGCCAAGTGCGGCTAAGAGCTACATGCCGTGTTTTTTATTTTGCCACCTGACTTTTGCCCATACGTGACCACTTATACTAAGCGCCTTTAAATATTCTGGCTATTTTGTAGTGCTTTTCTTTGTATAACAAATTAGTTGATTATTATAGACCTGCTTTGCATTACCTACTTTTCACATTTGAAATAAAGCAATATGTCGGAACGAAAGGTACTGAACAAGTACATACCGCCAGACTTTGACCCGTCTAAAATTCCGCGGCTGCGTCTAGGAAAAAACCGACAGATCAAAGTTCGACTAATGTCACCCTTTTCCATGCGCTGCTCGACCTGTGGACAGTGGATTGGGAAGGGGACCAAATTCAATGCACGCAAGGAGCCAGTGGAAGGGGAGAAGTTTCATAGCATACAAGTATTCCGATTCTATATTAGATGCCAAAGATGCGCAGCTGAGATCACATTCAAGACGGATCCCGAGAACAACAATTATTTGGCAGAGAAAGGCGCACAACGTAATTTCGAGCCATGGCGCGAGGAGAAGGAATTAAACGAAAAAATGCAGAAGGAAAAGGAGGAGGAAGAAGAAGACGATCCGATAAAGGCGCTTGAAAACAGAACTGAACAGAGTCGCAGAGAAATGGAAATAATGGATACTTTGGATGAGATTAGACTACTCAATGCAAGGGGTGAAAGAGTAGCCAGTAGTGGTGATGCGATAAAAGAGACTGTTGAGGCAAAAAAAGAGGCTGAACAATATTTAATTGATGAGGATGAGCGCCTTGCTAAAGAAGCATTCAGTACAATTGGTGGTCGCAGAATTAAACGTGCCCGCGAGGAGGATGCAGTTGACAGGGAAAACGGTATCAAACAGGCAGTAACCACTAAGAACATGATTACAAAAAAACCGGATGCGTTGTCGCGCGCGCTGTTAGGCGTCAAGAATGTAAGAAAAAAGTCAGTTTTACCAGAGAAAGAAGTTAAGGAATCATCCGAAGCAACAATATCTACATTGAGCGGAATGCTTGGTGCCTATGCAAGCGACAGCGACTAGAATTCAGTAGCGCGTTCTTGATACCAGTATATTTAATCCGCCCCTAGTGCTCTGTATTTTACATTATCTTGAAATGTTCTATGAAACCTAACACTTAATTTTGCTAGGGTATTGTTTCTAAAAGTTTTACCAGTTAAAATTTAATTTACATGTTAACCACAACTGTTTCCAGAACCCAACAAATATAATTCTATTTAAATAATCAATATCACAATACAGAAAAGTAAAGAGATGTGAGTAGGCAATGATCCATAGCAAATAGCGCTCACTGGTACTCTTTGACCCGATCTTTAGTGAATACCGAGTTATCTGACGGCAGAACCATTTGGCCATTTGTTCCACTAATAACAGTGATCGGGATATCAAACTCTTGGTCAAGGCCCAGATATGCATCACTGGCAAGCAGCAGTCGCAGCGAGTAAGTACCAGGCTTTTCTGGCGTAATAAACAAAAGCTTTGTAGTACGCGACTGAGCGGCACTATGTCCTTTTGAATTGAAAGTATCAGCCACAGCTGAAGATGCTTTGGAATTGCGAGCGCCCTTATCTGATTGAATGCGTCCTTGCATTGACACCCGTTTGACAGCTAACAATTCATCATCTTGGGCTAGCAAAATCCACCAGCCTTCGTATTGTGTCTTGCCAAATCTGGGTGTAAATGCTTGGCCCAGCTCCTTTATAAGCCCATGAGTCGCAATGGCAGTCTGTGCTGACGCATAAGCAAGCGTAATAACAAGCGAGTACTGCGTTTGAGGAATAAGGCTATCAAGCGTAGGTATCTTTGTAGAGCTGCTGTTTGTGCTGCTCTCTCCAGAAGCTACAGAAGATCCCAAACCTATTTTGAAGGTTATATCAACTGATGGTAAAGAGCGAATCTCCTGACACCACACTTCAACATGTGACTGTTCGGCAGGATTCACTGCCGTAAATATAGAATGTAATTTGGCATCTGACATAACAAGCATCTCACCCAAGCAGCGTAGCTTGTGCGTATCAGTAGAAGATATCTTTCTAATGGCTTCAGCAGAGGGCTCAGGATCCAGCTGCAATAGTGGAGAGTCAGTAGGCATAGCAGCCTGCTTAATAGCCTGCATAAGTTCCATGACAGCAAGCGCACATATCAAGTCGCCCTTGATCGAAGCGACATCAGTCATGGCTTGTAAAATACGTATAGAAGAGTCCAACACAGTGCGAGTATCTGTAATATAATCACTACATGGAAGTTCTCCACGTATCATATGCATTTGTAGAAGCAAGTTTGTCTTTGCATGTGGACTCAAATAATCTACACGACCACCGCGAGCAATAGGGAAAGGTACCTTACGTTCAAGCTCGCGATTAAGCAAATCTTCATTATGACGTACAGGTAATTCTGCCCATTCTGTAGCTTCACTAAGCAAGTGCAGAAGATCACATACCAAGTTGTTCTTGTCAATGGTTTCAAGACGTGTGGAAAATGTGAGCATTGTAGCATGCGACAAATAGTATTGCGAAGCAATTTTACCCAATGGTGTGGGTGTAACCGCAATATGTCCACGAGTATAATCAAATTCGACAATAACACACTGAGCACGTTCAAGTTCGCCAAAACATGTGGAAACCAAATCAGACAGATAGCGATTAACACCAGCTTCGGAAGAATCCTTCACGCCATAATAGGATGGATTCTGACGCAATCTACGGTACAAATAAGTCCACGACAGATATTCAACCGCGTCTTGTGCACTGGAGATCGTACCAGCAGCAATCTCAGCATTGATATGTTCATGAAGTCGCGTATGCAGAGATGATTCTACAGGGAATGGTTCGTGAAGAAAGCGTTTGTAAAACTCCTTCTTCGAATCCGTAACAAAAATACGCGCAACAGCACGATCATCGAATTGTGGACGACCAGCACGACCAACCATTTGCAATACATCAGTCAGCGGAAAGTCCACATAGCCACCAGAACGCGCATCAAAAAACTCAGTGCCTTTCAGTATCACCAAGTGCGCAGGCAAATTGACACCCCAGGCAAGCGTTGACGTGGCCACCAGCACCTGTATTTTGCGATCATGAAACAGTTGCTCACAAATGCGGCGGTCTCCCTCGGTCAGCCCTGCATGGTGCATACCGATTCCAAAGCTAAGTGCCAGTCGCAGATTCGGATCATTCGTGCGTGCCAACACACCTTCGATCTCTGTGTCATCCATGTGCAAAAAGTGTCGTGGGTTGTCTTCCACACCGCAGAAAGCAATTAGGTCCTGCGCCGTCAACCGTGTCTGCCGCCGTGAGCTGACAAATATCAGCACAGGCTTACTCGGAGAATGTGTGCGAATGGCGCGGTATGCTGGACGATTCATAGCTGCCATGCGCGGACAGTAATGGCGTCCGGGGAATCCATCAATGTACATCTCTAGCGGCACCGGCCGCACACTATGGCGAAAGTTAAACAGTCCCGCTCGCGCTACACCCAGCCAGTCTGCCAGATCGCGCGCATTAGCTAATGCTGTCGACAGCCCAACCACGCGCACAGTAGCACCAGTCCGTGCTGCAATATGGTTCATACGCGATACAATCACTTCAAGAATTGGACCGCGATCGCCGCCCAGCAGATGGATTTCGTCAATAATCACCAGCGACACACGTTGCACGTATTCGCGTGCGTGCCAGGCACGACTGACAACGTCCCACTTTTCAGGTGTTGTGATAATAATGTCTGCGCGTCGAATAGAAGCTGGATCTGGCGTGACGTCGCCAGTGAGTTCAATTAGCGAGCGTCCCATTGGCCCGACCACACGACGACCCCAGTCAACCACACGCTCCCTTACCAGAGCCTTCAGCGGAGCAATATAGACCACTTTACGCTGTGGGTACTCACGGAATGCCCACCACATAGCTAGCTCTGCCGCAACCGTCTTGCCAGAACCTGTTGGCGCACCGACTAGGGCGTTGTGTGGCTGGCGGTAAAGGGTATGGAAAATCTGCGTCTGCACCGGGTTAAAATGCGTAAATCGCTCGCGGCAGATCGCTTCCAGACACGGGTCCCCCAGTGCCGTAATCGGCAACGGCTGGAGATCAAGTAGATCCGTATGCGTCTCGTGATGCTCCGGCAAAACAAGATGTTTTAGCGACACTGCCGTCACCGTCTCCGCACCAATCCATCGGTCGGACATGGCACGCACAAATACTTGCGTGGGCACTGGCTCGTGAATTGGAATCGTGAACACGGATACTCGAGGCTCCAGATACCCCTTTCGACGAAGCAGTACATTCTCAGTATAGTATATTTCGGTGTTGTCGACGTCTTCAACCCATATCCAGAACGCCTCGGCTGAGCCGTGCACGCGATCGTTCCACTCAAAGTCTGCGGATATAGTCAATGTGACGCGAAGCACGCTGCGTGTGATCGGTGCAACCTCTGCTTGAAGTTCTAATCGCGGAAACTGTCGTACATATGCAGCCAATGTCACGCCATAGCGCTGGTTACGTACCAGAGCACCAAGCTCACCACTGTCCATTGTGTAGAGCTGCTCCATATCCACAATAACGCCTCTGTCACTCTCCAGGTAGCGCAAAATGTGCTGGGGTATTGAAAACTGTTTGATGGGATGCTCGAATGGCCACATCCGCAGCTCCACAGCTTTGCTTAATGATAGCGCCACTGCTGCCGCTGGCCCCCACCGTCTGCTTAATGCAATTTCAAACAAAGCGCGGACTATGCGTGCACCATTCTGTGCTACGTATGCGCAGTCCGAAACCAACGCAAAGTCCTCTATTATCGATCGCGAGATTGCGGCCTGTAGAAGAATACTCGTCTTCCCGTGCGCGCTGTCTGCTCCGCCACGTACATCACAACAGCAGGCACTTTTAAGCAGATCCTTCAGTTCTAGGGTCTCAGTATTACGGGCGCGAATCTGGTCAAACTCTTTGCTGCGACTCAGCATAGCTATCAAATCGGCTTCGGTCATGCGCGCCCGCATCAACTGGTTGAATGTCTCGATGCTCTCATGCCGCAAGTAATATGCCGAGGAGATGCGACCCAGGTCTTTGGCTGCCATAAATCCGGTTGCCGAATCAAACACAATCATCTGTAGTCGATTAAGTTCCATTGCTGCCTTGCGTATCAATTCGCCGCGCCGCTGTCCAAGCATTGGATCGTCGCTGACCTCCTCACCAGTGAGCCCATACACAAGCGGATTTTTTTGCATCCGAATAAACAAGTACGTGTAACCCAGCCATGCCACGCCTTCTTCGACGTTGGTCACTGTCCCCAGACTAATCTCTGCATTGAGATTATCGATCATATTCGATGCAAAACGAGATTCAATCGGCTGCTGCATCGTAATTGCTGACACATAGTGTGCTAGTCGGTCGTGAGTAGTGATAATGTATCCAACACCGTGCGATTCGTACTGCGGCCGCCCGGCGCGTCCAAAAATTTGCAGCACATCTAGGATAGAAAGATCCGCGAATTTGCCCTTCTGTGAGTCGTAGACCTGAGTCCCTTTGATAACTACCGCGTAAGCTGGAAGATTGACACCCCACGCTAGCGTCGAAGTGCAACAAAGCACACGCACTAACCCCTTGCCAAACAATTCCTCCGCCAGATTGCGGTCCGACCGCAGCATTCCCGCATGATGGATTGTAAACCCGTTGGTGTACAGTTCTCGCAACTCACGGTTGCGCGACTTTGCCACACGCGCCACCAACGCTTTGTGTTTCTGGGTATCCTCAGGTGAAATAAAGTCATCCCCAGCACCGTCCTTCTGAGCCAGCTCACATAGCGCCTGCGCAGTCTTCACAGTATCTTTGCGTGCATGTACAAATACCATGACCTGATTTCCTTCTGCAACAAGCTGACTGACGCGCTCGTAACATACGCGGTTGAGCAAGCGGTTTGTAGTGGGAGTACCAGCCTTTCCGTGTACTCCAACAAAGTGCTGTTCCAGTGGCACTGGTCGATATCCGCTGTCAAAGTAGAAAAGACCCTTATAAGGATTAACGCCCAGAAAGTTTGACACGTCGACATAGTTAGGCAACGTAGCCGACAGACCCACAAGACGGATCATTGTCTGTCGTGCCTCCACTTGTCTCTGAGTGCGCGCAATAAGCGTCTCGAGCACGCTACCACGATCCTCGTTTAGTAAGTGGATTTCGTCAACAATTAGAAGCTTGACTTGGTCCACCAGCTCCATGTCGCCACTGCCTTTGCGAGTGACCACATCCCACTTTTCTGGCGTAGTGACAATAATCTGCGTTGCTTTAACCTCTGCCTTTGTCAATTGCATATCGCCAGTTAATTCACGACATTGGATTCCGAGCCACTGCAGACGGCTTTTATACTTTTCAACCACTTCAGCTGCCAGCGCCTTCATTGGCGCAACGTACACAATTTTAAACTCGGAACGCGCCACAACCAGCGCAGGTTTACGCGAAGTGTCAATCCAATCGAGTTCACTGGGTGACGGTGTGCAATATTGCGATATGGTTCGAAGAATAGTCAGCAGTGCAACATCAGTTTTACCCGCACCCGTAGGCGCAGAAAGCAGTATGTTCTCATTGGTTCCATACGCAGTCGGATAGATAATTGACTGGATGCGGTTGAGCGATGTGTACTTGCGGAATGTGTATTGACACAAAGGATCCATTTCTCCAATTTCCACCGGTCTCTCTGTTTGTCGCTGAGCTGCTGGTTTTGCAAACGGAATAGTGATCTCCTCGTGATCTCCAAGCTCATCGCGCTTGGTTCCAACAGGCAGTGAGAATTTAGTGCCAAACATTGATAGCATTGCACCACTGCCGCGCCCCCCTGGCGTGGATGTATAGACATGCGGAAATCTTTGGGGCTCATCTGATGCTGGCCGCAGCACCTCAGGCGTGCGCTGAGTCAGCTGGCGTTCGCGAGCACGGCGCAGATCAGACCCAAATCCCAGAATCTGCGCTGCCTGCTGCTCATCAGTAGGCGTATTCTCATCAGTCGTAGCAGCATCTGCATCCTTCCCCTTGCGCTTGGCTTTGCGTCGCATTCTAGTAGCCTCCTTTTCAATAGCCACATCCCGCTCAGTGCGCATAATTGCCTGAACACCCGGAATGTGTCGGTTGTTGTGCAGCTCTGTAGCGCGCGCTCGATCAGACTCGGCAGTAATGCCACGTACAATTTCAGCTCGTTCTGAGATCAGACTACCTAGGAAATCCATATTATCAAACCCGACTAGCTCAAGTAATTGGCTCTGAATATCGTCATCACTGCGGTCCGACCGCAGCAGCGTAAAAATTTCCGTACACAAAGACTCGACTTCCTCTTCTACCACCACGCCTGCAGCTGTAGCCACAACAATAGGCCGGCACTTGGACAGCAGCCAGGCCCGAGTAAACCTGCCTGAGCGTGCAACAGTCTCGGTGTGAGTTGATTTTTCGCTCTCCAATCTCTCAATGTGCTCTTGGAGATCAGGTCGAAGCAGAAAACTTGGCATTGGCCGCAGCGCAGGATGTGTGTCGTAGTAATCGCTGCAAGTATTGCTGCGGCCGCTATGTACATGTGTGGACTCTGGACCTATATCTGCACCATCAGTTGCTGGATCTCCTGGGCCCAGATCCAGGTTTAGGAGCGCACGCCGGAGGTAAATCTCGCGGCTTACACTATTTTGAATCTCATGTAAGACGCTGGTGTCAATTTCGTAACCAGGTTTTTCATTACTAGCATATAGCTTAACTTGGCTGTGTTGATCGACCGAAAGCGTTGTGCTTGTATCACTCGAGGACATTGTAGCTAAGCTCCTTTGGTAGCCTGGGCCTGCGCTATCACTACCAACGTTTTGCTTGCCTTTGCCTTTGCCCTTCCTGTCTGCGATTGGGTATTCTGAGGCAGTGATGCTGCTTCCATGGCTCTTCTCCAGCCGCTTGGCACGGCGGTCAAGTAACCGCTCGCGCCGGACGTCCCGAAGACGTAATAGGTCGGCAAATGTGGGCAAGGCCCTTTCGTTCTGCACCATTGACTAGGAAATTCTAAGGTTCGCTTCGATGCACAAGTTTAATAAGTCTAAAGAGTTGAAAAGGCCACCTCGCCGCTTTGCGCTGTGCTTTTGCGACTAAAGCAAAAGTGCTGATCACGTGCAGCTTCTTAGTTGCTTGAATTGCATACCTTTCTAGCGGCTCAGCACAATGAAAGATGGTGCAATCTGACCTCGGCTCGTTTGGCAGAGTCTGCGGCGCGTTCACACAAGCAAAAAGACCCAGCGCACAGCGAGAAATGAAAATGCCAACTGCATGTCTTGCGAGCGCGAGTACCTCTCTTCAAAGAACCTTGCTCACAAAATAATATTCGTTTAATAAGGATTTTGTTGTTGGCGTGTTCTTTCTTCTACTTTACACAGACATACTTCTTAATTTAGAGAAGTGTAGGTGTTTTCTTCAAGCGCGTATTTACTTGAATATTCCAGTTAGACACTCGCACTCTATTTTTTTCTTTCTTTTGCATCTTGACGCAATTTTATAAGCCTGATTCTCCGATTTTTTTTTTGTCTCTTAAAACAAAACAGCACTACTTCTATCAAAAAAAAAAATTCTTTCAAGATATCTTTATTCTCGAGTCCTTCTTGATACTTTTCTATTAAAAGACAATGGGTCAGACGCTTTCAGAGCCGGTTGTTGAGAAACACACGACGTCGGGAGGTGATGAACGCTTCCTCTACGGTGCCTCGGCCATGCAAGGTTGGCGAATCTGTAAGCATCACCTATATATTACTCCGAATTTGTTTTTGTCATCTCTGTCAGAGAGCGGGCAGCGTTGTCCTTGCACATTTCTTCTATTGCTAGAGAGAATGTGCGCGAGATTGCTTTGAATTGTGGTAATTTCATTTGCGTATATGCTACATCTGTGAAGCCTTTGACAGCTGTGATTTTCTCCTTCTGCCACTTTTATTACACAAATTTTTCCTATCTTGTACCTCACATCCTTCTGCATGTCATCTTAGTCTCTATGATATGCTTTTCCATTTCCAGTGCCTCTGCGAAGCATGCATGCGGCTTTGTGCACAGTGCGTGCGCTCCTTGGGAATCAGGATGTGGGGACGGTCAAGTGGTCAAATATTATGTTGCACCAGGGCTTGTTCGTGTGCGGCTTGTGTAAATCGTAACGAAGCAGCTGCCAGGGGCAGTTTGTGCGCTTATGCCTCCTATAGAATTTATGAGGCGGGGGAGTTTTTTTTCATATGTTTGATGGCTGCTGAGTCCATAACTCAGGTCAGCTGCGTGGGGCCTAAATGGATGGAGCGGTGGGATAATCATTTTGCAGCTTGACCGCAATAGTGGGGCCATTTGCAGACACGGGGCAGGTGAGCCTTATGTCAAAAAAATTTTCCACCCTGTTTTTTTTTTGTGAGGGCTGACATTGTGCAATCGTTGGCAGGAGTGGGAAGGGGGATTTGGCAGTACTCAGCTCTCTGTTTCTGAATTGTTTAGCTTTGGCACATAGCTAATGGAAACACACCACTGATTACCAGATGATTGATTTGCTGCTTGGATTGCATGGATAGCTATGGAGGATGCGCATACGACGTTGTTGAAGCTCGGCACGGACGGCGAGTCAGCGTTCTTTGCGGTATACGACGGACATGGCGGCCAGGCGACGGCAAAATTCGCTGGGGCGGAGCTGCACAACTTTGTGATCAAGGATGAAAACTACGCCAACGGCAAGTTTGAGGAGGCAATTAAGGCTGGATACCTGACAGCGGACGGGGTGTTGCGAGAGAATCCTGATATGGCCAACGACTCGTCGGGATGCACAGCGGTGTGCGTGCTTTTGACGCGAGATGGACGTGTGTTTTGCGGTAACGCAGGAGACTCACGTTGCGTCATCAGCAACGATGGCAAGGCAGAGGCGCTTTCGCACGACCACAAACCCACAGACGATGTCGAGTTTAACCGCATTGTATCAGGCGGCGGGTTTGTAGAGTTCGGGCGGGTCAACGGCAACCTGGCGTTGTCGCGGGCGATTGGCGATTACGAGTTTAAGAACAACCGTACGCTGCCGGCTGAGAAGCAGATTGTCACGGCAAATCCGGACGTTGAGGGGCGCACACTTACCAGTGCGCACGAGTTCATTGTAATCGCATGTGACGGTATATGGGACTGCATGACTAACGAGCAGGTGGTGCAGTTTGTTCACGCCAAGGTCGTTGAGGGCAAGAAGCTGGACCAGATCTGTGAAGATATGATGGACCGGTGTCTGGCGTCCGAGAGCGAGCTAGGCGGCGTGGGTTGCGACAACATGACTGTCATCATCGTTGCTCTTCTCAACGGCAGATCTGAGGCTGAGTGGTATGAGCACGTCAAGGCCGTCGCCGAGGCGTCCGGACAGAAATCGTCACCCAAGATCGACCGCCCCAGCGCCGACGCTGACATGCATGACGACAGCAATGCCATCATCAACGCCATTATTTCACGCACAGCTCACGATGTTGACGATGACGATGCTGACATTGCTACGTCAGACAGCAGCCCACACCTTTCTGACGCCACACCTCACGTTGACACTCACGCCGATGTTGCCGATGCACCAGCCACTGATATTCCCGCGCATGGACTCGGCAACTCTTCGAAGCCTGCTGAGGCCGACAAGGATGATCTCGCTAACTCTCCAAAGCCTGCTGAGGCCAGCAAGGGAGAGCAGAAGACGGCGTCGGAGAACTAGAGCTCCTCACCTGACCAGATCCTCTTTTATTCATTTTTCAAACCCCTACTGTTGGAGGGTGCTGATACCGGCGATTACATGGCATCCCGATGACGAAACCACATGCCACCACATCTGTTGCATCGGTGGAGCCCGGCGCATGGTGCTACTATAAAAAAATTGGGTCCGCTTTTCCTCAGCAGCCGATTTTCTTCTATTTCACGGTTTGCTTATTTCTTTTTTGGTGTTAGCGGATCATTTCTCCTTATTTCCGTTACTCTATTTTTCGAAACTTTGCAGTTGTGGACATTTGCTTGTATGTGTGGTTTCTAAAAGCACACAGTTAGTCTTAAGGACGTTTGTCAGTGAGCATTACAAGTATTGACACACGTTTCCAGTGCTGGAGAATTCTCAGCATGCAGCCCCCGCCCTTCCCGCCTCTCCCTTTCTCTTCGTTGGCACCAGTAGGGAGAGCCTGGTCCACTCTTCCTTCCATTGAGTTTTAATATTCTTTTGCTTCTCCATGCTGTCGTATTGATAAAATAACTACCACACACTTTTTTTTTTTTTTACAATTTTAGTCTGGCATTTTTCTTTCTTTCTTACTTTAGTGTTCTTTTTGCCAGAGGCAAGAGGAGGGGGGTTTTTTTTTTTTTTTTTGTAATAACCTTAAAATTTGCCTCTGGTCTTTATCCTTTTCTTTGTGACATTTTTAGTAGAGAGGTCAAGTTATACACTTTCTTTTCTTCACAATTTTCTTTTATAAAAATTCTTTTCCACCTTTTACTTTTTTTTTGTTGTTGTTGTTGTGCGTTATAAGGAGAGCACTATAATAGTGCCTAAGGAGAGTACAAATGGACGCACTAACAGGAAAAGAACTGGACGACAGCATTTTTAACAATGACTTTCACCTCGATTGGGCGGATGAGGTAATGGAAGAACCAATTGTCGAGGAACCGCATTCTAATGTTACAGAGAAACAGGACGAGGGTGTTGGTAATATGAGTTCATCGCCTAAACCCACTGGTGGTCGTCGAAACAAAGGTGGTCGCCAGTCACGTCAGAATGGACGCTCACAGAGAGGTAGTACGGATTTTGGAAACGTGTATAGTGGAGTGGCACGCAATGATCAGACTGCTCGAAGCGCTAGTCGTGGAAGACCTCGGTCCCGTGGCGCTCGTTCAAGCAGTCGGGCTGGATATAATTCCCAACAACAGCAGCAGCAACCGGGGACTGCGCAACCACAGGGAATGGGCGGAGGATCGAGACAGGGACGTGATCGCAGCTTGAGCACTGAGCGCTCAGGAAGTATTGGTAGGGCGCGCAATTGGCGAGGCTCTACTCCCTCGGGAAGTCGTGCACGCGCAGACATGATCGACCGCTGGGAGCATGACAAGTTTGATGTCACTGCTGGGTCAGGTTCTAGACCACCGATAGAAAGCAGTATTTCTCGTGCTCGGCGTAACTCGACTTCTGTTTATAACACCAGAGACGCTACTGCCAGTGCTGGGCTTGGCATTGAGCAGATTGGTAAGGAGGGGATTTCGCACGTTACCATTAACCGACGAGATAGCAATGCCTCGTCACGTCCACAGATGTCTGCTTCGTATGATCAGTTTGCTAGACGCCAGGCCAGTGGTATTAATGCATACGAGGCAGCTGCAGATGTTGCTGCTGGACTGAGACATGGCAGGCAACCCTTTGCTTTGAATGCAAATGGTTCTGGTCTGCAGCAATTTTCACCTCAGTCGCCGTCGGGTTCTGTTGGTGCAGAACGCTACCGTGCACCGCATCGCCGACAGAGCTCGGCTGATGACCATCCGCCTCAGAAGCAGTTGCAGCCACCTACGCTACCCAACCTTAAAGACACATTGAATAAGGAAACTAACGAGTATGGAGGGTCGAGTCCTGAGATGGAGTGGGAGAATTTTGTTGCGAATGGAGGGTTGGAAATACCCTTTGAGAATATCACTGATGAGCTTTTGAAACATCCACAACGTTCTGTAACTCCCAATCAGCAGCAACAACAAAAGAGTCGTCGACAGGGAAAAAAGCCGCAATTTACACGAGAGGATCGAACTGAACGCTTACTCAATGATGATAAAGACTATGAATGTGATACCAGCGACAATCCCGCTAATGGTGGACGCCGTGCGTCTGTTGGCTCTCACCGAAATGCGACATCTCGGAACAGGAAGCCTGAACAGGGAATCTCTATTCGCGGCTCGGCGAAGAAGGCTGCTGCCAATTCTGAAGGAAAGTCTTCTCACACAAAGAAATCAAATTTGGTAGCGCAGGGAAGAGAATCGCCAGTTCCTTCAAAGCAACAGCGACAGTCGGCGAGAAACCAATCTGGCGTTCAGAACAAAGGCGCAAAGGCAAATGATCCTACAACCGCAACCATGCCTAATGGTAGAAGGCAAGCGAATGCACGGACATCATCTCGGCCTTCCAAGTCTGTGGCTCCGCCCAGCCCGAGCAGATCTCCAACACTGAAACCTGACACACCTCCGGTTTCACGACCACTTTCTCGATCGAGCTCTAATGACGGAGGCACACAGCAAACAGGGACAATACCGTCCAGCTACTTGCGTCGACAATACGAAGTACATGATGAGGAACGTGGACGGCATTTGTTTTCGGTTAATATACCGTATAGCGAAAACCGGTTTGCACCTATTCACGTTCATGAACGGGATGATGTGGAAAAGCTTGCAGCAAAGTTTGCACGTATCTGGCGAGTGAACAAAGAAGAACAGAAGATTAAGCGTATGTTGACAAAAATTATGTCTGTTATGCTAGAGGATTCTATCTAGCGAGAAAAAATCAATTTTGCACAATAAATTGCGGTTTGTTATTTCTTTTTTACATCTATGCTTGCTTTTAATAATGTGTATTATGTTATTTGTGGAATTATAGAAAACTGAAAGAATATGCTGTTCTTTAGAAATGTCGCTGATGACATATGTTCTATTAACTAACATGTAGCATATGTTGTTAAATCCAACATATATCAGTAAATATGCTAAAACATCCAATGCGCAAGACAATAAATGTATTACAGCACTGAAAAGAAACATGATAACAAAATGTACCTGTGACAATGTCCAAGGGTTACGCAGACCATCATAAGTTTTATCTGAAGACCGAGAGCGACTAAAATCCACAGATTAAAAACCCGATCCCATTTTTGGACAATTTTTTAATCAACCAATCCACTTTACTTCTCTATTTTTCTCTTTTTATATTTTTATTACAATGTCAGATAATGACGAATTAAAAAGACAAATTGAGCAGTTAGAGACAGCAATCAGCCAGCGCAAACGACAGGGACAACAATACCAGCAGACGCGCCCTAGATACAATCCAATTTGGTCTACTACACGGCGGGGTAGGCCACATGTTCGTCCCTCACACAATTTGAAGCTTACAGTGAAGCATGCGCAACCATCCAGTAAGGAAGGCGATTCTACAGACAGTGTGACAACTGGATATGTCAGCTATGGCAACAAGTTGGTTCGTGTAGGTAGTGGAGCTGCTATGATACGACCGGCATATACGACTCGTCCTCGGGCAATAGCACCAAAAAGAGTAGTGAAACAACAAACACAACAGGTGGTTATTGATGGCGAGGAGTTTGTACGTAAGGGACGTGGAAATAAACTTGTTCGGGCATCCACAACAAAACCTTCTGTAGAAAGAAAACGTATTGTAAGCATTGATGGAGAGAAATACGTGCGAACAAAAGAAGGGAGTCTTGTACGTGTAGAAGCACTGAGAGTATTGAATCAAAAGCGTAAATGTTCTACAGTAAGACGGCGACTTTGTACAAAACACCTCTTTGGTAAGTGTGAAAGTTTGGCGGAGAAGTGTCGCTATTCACATGTACTTTCTCCAGAAGTGGTGCCTATATGTCGACATTATCAAAACGATAACTGTTTAAAAACAGATTGTCCGTTTAGTCATGTAAAAGTCAATGAGAATGCTCCAATATGTCGTCCATTTGTTTATAAAGGATATTGCGCTAAGGGAACCCAATGTTTGCATCGTCATGTCATTGAGTGCCCTGACTGGGTCGAAAAAGGAAAATGTAAAAGATCTCGCTGTCGCCTACCGCATCCCACAAAAAAAGAATCTCATAATGGTGCTGCTCCAACTAAGGAAGAAGAAGAATCTTTTATGAAGCAATACATTCAGCGCCCTGTCTTTGACAACCAAAACTCTGTCGAATCAGACACGGATCTTGCAGAGGACATCATTAGCAGTGACAGTGAAGCCTCGAATAAAGACGACGACCTGAGCGATGCGTTGACAGACGACGAGGCTGATGAGCTGCTAAGATGGTATGATGATAACTACGAAGCAGAAGCCTAGAAATACAAATTAAAAAGTATATCCGTGTTTATAGACCATTCTTTTTTTGTTAGGTTTGTTAGTTTCAATTCGAACATATCAGAACTGGTTGATCGGATATCTAATGGTCGCTACTCTGTGCTGCCGCATATACTGGTCTACTGTCCCAGCGGTGTGAAACACTGGCCGACATTACCGATGCTGCTGCAGGCTTATCGAATTTCTGCTGATGTTGGCGACCATGCCGAATGGTGATATTGTCGATGACCAAGTCGGCTACCAGTCCGCGCAGGCCATCAAAGGCTTCCTGTACCAGCTGTGTCTGTTCGGCGGATTGTTGCGAATCGATACCCGAGCACGTTGCAGCATACTCGCTGCGACCCACATAGCGCAGCGCAGTGTGCTTTGGCAAAATACTGCTGATACGCGGTGCTGCAAACGCATATGCACCGGCATTGCGTGGCTCTTCTTGCACCCATACAAAATCCGTAGCACTTGTGTAACGCGAAAGCACGCGATAGAGCTCCTGTCGAGGAAACGGAGAAAGCTCTTCGACGCGCACAATAGCTACATGTTCTCCGAGGGGGTTCTCGCTTTTGGCCTTGGCCAGATCATAATAAAGCTTGCCGCTAACTATCATTATGCGCTTTACCGAGCGTGGGTCGCGGATATTCATGTCATCGAGGACAGGCTGAAACCGTGTGCCTGGGCTCATCTCGCTCAGCGAAGATGTCGCGCTGGCTAAGCGCAGCATGGTTTTAGGCGCTGCGACAATCAGCGGCTTGCGGAAGTTGCGCTTCATCTGGCGTCGTATCAGATGAAAGAACTGTGCTGGTGTGGTAGGATATGCCATGTAGATGTTGGGCAACACACGGACATGTCCATCGACTGGGTCATTTGAAAGCTGCAGATGACGCTCAATCCTGCAGGAGCTGTGGTCAGGTCCTCCGCCATCAAATCCATGCGGCAGCAGCAAAACCAAGCCATTCTGCTGTCCCCATTTGGCCTCTCCAGAAGCAATGTAGCCATCTATAATTGTTTGACTGTTGTTGTAAAAGTCGCCAAACTGCGCCTCCCAGATTGCAAGTGTAAACGGATCCTCTGCCGATACGCCATATTCAAACCCAACAACCGCTTCTTCGCAGAGATTGGAGTTCACTACCTCCAGCTTTCCCAGCCTTTGATTCCGGTTCTTGGCCGCAACTATGTGATTGAGCGGAACATGTACCTGCTCAGTCTCTTGGCACACAAACATGGCGTGTCGTTGGCTAAAAGTGCCCCGACCGACATCCTGCCCACTTAGTCGAACGTTGTAGCCCTCTACAAGAAGCGAACCAAAAGCCAGCGCCTCTGCTGTAGCCCAATCAAGGCTCAAACCCTCTTGTAGTTTCCTCAGCCGTGGTTTGATATGAAAGCGCTCTATGCGAGGATGTACTTTCATATGCTCTGCTGGTGTAACTGACTTTACTCCAAGTTCACACAATGTAGCAATATCTACTCCAGTGGTATCCTCTGTAGGATAGTCGCCAGGTGCAGCAAGCAGTCCCCATCCAGGCGGACGCATTGGATCAGTTGGGTTACAAGTGGTAGATGCTGCAAAAGCCGCGTTAAGTGACTCGAGCCATTGCGTCTTAACTGAATCTATCTTCTCCTTGGTCAATTGGCCATTCAAGACAAGTCTCTCCTCAAAGGCTGCTGGTATGGATTTACGTGCGTTAATCTTTTTGTACATAGCAGGCTGCGTAAATGATGGCTCATCCAGCTCGTTATGTCCGCGCTTGCGGAATGTCCATACGTCAATCACCACATCCTACAATAGTTTACATGCACTGTATAGCAGCTTAATAATCAGAAATACAAGCTTTAAAGATGCATGCGTTTCTCAATTTAATAAAAACCTGCAAATCCTCGCGTTTTCATACATACCCGTCTGAATTTCTGCCGATAAGCAACGGCAACACGAGCCGCACCAGCCATCTCCTACATGAAAAAAACTCAGCAGCGACATAAGGCAATTTAGACAATGTAGAAAATTATACAACCACTTGACGGTGATTTCTGTCGACTAGCAAAATTACATGGTATATTATATTCTTACCTCAGGGTAGTCTCCATTTACATGTATAACCGGAACATCTGCAAACTTTGCAATGTCCGAAGCGTAGCGTGTAGTTCGTGTATGTGATGCGGGTGTCGTGTATCCAACCTGGTTGTTTATCACAATGTGTATGGTGCCTCCATTTGTAAAATGGGCCAGTCCAGACATTCCTAAGGATTCTGCTACAATCCCTTGTCCGGCAAAGCTTGAATCTCCATGGAGAGATATTGGCAGCACATGATCTCCGATTGTGTGGTTCTGAGTCTGTCTAGATTTGGCAATGTTTAAATCCTTCGTGCGGCTTTTTCCCATCCCTACAGGCATCCCTGACTCGAGATGGCAGGCATTCCAAAGAATATCCACATTGACTGGCGTGCTGGTGTCTAGATATGATAACGTAGCTGGCTTTGCTAAATCAACAAGCATATCTCCGCTGAATGGCGACTCGTTTGAGAACTCGCTTCCTCCGAGCAACTTTCGTATTAGCTCATCCTTTGGATAATCAAATAGTGAGGCAAGGATGCTCATGCGCCCACGATGTGAAAGCCCGGTGACAATGTCAAAAATACCATGCTGCGTGGCCTCGTATATTAGCTGGTCCATGAGTGCCACAATACTCTCACTGCCTTCAAGTCCGTATCGCTTTACGCTGGGAAGCTTTTTCTGCAGAAATTGCTCAAAAACCTCCGTTTTTGCTAGCAACTCGTGGAATCGTTCAAGCCTCGCTGAAGTGGCGTCAGATTCCATGGACTCGATATAGTGAGCAAACCATTGCCGGACAGCAGGTGACTACACACCAAAACAAAAAAAAATGAGATTAGAAAATATTAGCACGGTAGAGTCCAGAACTAACTAAGAAGACTTTCAGGCGACCCATTGTTTGCACTGAATAAGCAAACAAACCGCCACAACAGTGGCCACTTACCTCTACATGCTCAAACTCGTAAGAAATTGACTGACAATACTTTTTTCGTAAAGCTGTTACAATTGTAGATAGACTTGCAGTCGACGGAAGGCTCTTGGAAGGAGCAATAATGCCTATCGTGTGAAAACAAGTACGCCATATCCTGCCAGTGTATTCACACGGCAATGGCACATGTCAGCCTCATTAGTTTGTTGCGCATAGAAAACCCACACAAGACGGCTGCTGACTGTGTTTACAAGCCAAATAGTCATACAGGAAAAAAATAGTACTACATACCCTTTGTATTGTACATCTTGGATTCTTCTGTCAAACCATACGTATCCACCGACAATTCCTCGAGAAGCCTATAAGGTTCTTACAGATGAAAAAAAGTATTTGCAAATGTAACATTTATAAGTACTAGTGGACTACTTGTAGTATGTGAACTTCAAACTATGAAGAACAAGCAATAATAGCACAAATGCAATTCGCTTAGTTGTTGCTGTAACTATAGCTAACGACATACAATCAAGTGTATGTACAGACATAGCCAACTAGTTTTTTTCTAATAATTTATGTATGGTTGATGCATGTGGTATTAACCAACTATACGTACTCTGCCTTTCGAATACCCAATGGATCCAAATTCGATGCCATGTGTCCGTATCTGCGATATGCATTGGCAAGCAACAGCAGGTTGGCATTTTCTTGGCGATTGCTACGCTCTTCTGCCGAAACTATACTGGTTCAAATGTTATTTGCGCTGATAAGTGCGGCTGAGTTGAGATTAGCAGTAGAGCGGATATATGGGTGTATTGAGAAAAGCATTCAACATATGCTAGAGCTCTGCAGCTGCAGTGTCGGCATATAAAATAATATAATACAGAAGGTAAAGCATCTTGGTACTTACATATTTCCGGCTTTGTCTGCGATGGCGAAAAACAGCCATATTCCGTGCTATCATGATAATCATGCGCAAGCAAGAAAAAGGACGGTAGTCGGGCCATGCCACGAATGCTTTTCTGGCCAATGTGTTGCGATACAAGAGTTCCAGACATCCGCTGTGTCGCTGCTCTGCGAAGAGAAGTCCTAGCCTTCAACATGATTGTTATCTGGGACGGTCTACTAAATCGTAAAAAATAATGTCCTTTTTAGTAAGCAAGAATAAAAAGAACTGCTATATTCTGCTTGCAATTATAGGAAATGAAAACTCGGAGTAGGCACAAAGGTATTCCTAGTTGTGATAAATATTCAGTCTCAGAAAACAGGATGACGATGTAAGAAAATCAAGTATGAAATTAATATAAAGAAAAAGGGGGAGTGTGCAACAGAAGAGGGAGATATAGAGACAGAAGACTAAGAAAAAGAAAAAAAGCAAAAAAAAAAAAAAGATACAGCTAACACCCTTGGCGTTCGTTATAGTGAGCATGAATTGGAAGAAACGCAGGTATAGGTGTTTATATTCCAGCCCTGTGGTCAAAAAATATGTATTTTTTGAAATAGCTCCTCAAAACAAGGAGGGATGCCTGCGCAAAAAAAAAAAAAAAAAAGGCAAAATAGAGCAAATTTGGGAAGAGGGGATGGGTTTGCAACCAGGGTGACTTACCCTAACTACTTTGGTTAATTGGAATATTAGCTAACCCTCTAGACGCAAAATAAATGTTTCAGAAATCAAAAAGAAAAAAAAAAAGGCGAAACTAGGAAAACAAAGCCTATGCACTAAACAATCGCGATAGCGGCTGATGGATGTTCTGGGCTTAGAACCCAATGTGGCTAAGTACAGAAAAAAAATACCCAAAAATGGGGAGAGGCACAGTTTGTCTATCACCTCCCTTTTTCTACATAGGACAATGTTAAGCCAAGATAGTTGTTTTTATAGAGGTGAATGTCAACATATATTTCAACATACAAAAAAAAAATCTTGGTCTTGATGGTATTTCTGAAGGGAGGGACATACCAGTGCCAAGCCTATACAAATAAAAATAAGCGCCTCAATTTTTTTCTCTCGAGTATATGCGGGCAGAGTTTTTGAGCTGCAAGCCCTATTCATTTGTATTTCGCATATCGCCTGCATTCAAATAACACCACTGTAAGTTTTGCTTGGAATCTCTCTTAAAATGTTATTGGCAGGCGGAGCTGGCCATGACTTTAAGCCATACCGATATCAGCATAGCTATAGCGCCAGCTACACAACCACACTTTGCTGCCATGGCTTGGTTTTATTGTATCTTGTGATGCTATTGATCTAATGAATTATCAGAAAAAACCCTTGCCTCTCCTCCAATTACGATCATAACCTCAGAATTGCTTGCATAACCTTTAAGCTAGTCATAAAACTGGAATTTGTAACCTCAATAGACCTACACTAATTCGAGTTTGCAGATAGTTATCCCAATTAAAGGACGATTTATTGGATATTTTTTGCGATAATATTATTTAGCTGTTAAAAGAAGAAACGGAAGAGAAGTTTATCTAAATTGGTAAGCAAAAGTATACAAGCACAGATAGAAGATTTAGTCTTTCCGTTGACTAGAAATTCTATCTGTCCCAATTATCTGTAGCATTACAATTGGGCGTTAAATGTATTTGGAACAATAAGCTGGTCTACTACAAAGGCTCTGGAATAATTATCGCAATCTAAACGACAATGGTTGGGTATCTATGATCCCGGAGTTATTCAATTCCAGAGACTTTTGCGCTCTGAGCTTATGTGATAATTTTCACCTATTTGGATAGTATTTATTGACACTATCACAGATGTACTGAGCTACGCGTATATTTGTTTTCACATTTCTTTTTAGTGTCAATAGTCGTTGCAGATTTCTCTTTCTTGAAATGAATTTCTCCATGTCTTCTAAGGCGTTTTTTTTTAAAAACAGAAAGTTATCAAGCACCTTGGTGGATATTTCTACATAACCAGGATATGTTTGGTTGCTCTCACTAATAGCTATTTAAAACGTAAACCCATTCTATCCGTACTTCATACTCGAGTACTTAGTGCTGAACAAGCATTTTACGAGGATTTGGCGACAATAAAAAAAATTGGCACTACACATTGGCAAACACATCGTGGAGTATCTGGGACTGCTCCGTCTTGAAGACACTGGAGATTCCAGTAACTGGTGCAGCCAGAGGCCCACGTCCAATATAGCGAAGTGGAGCTCCCTTGGGAAGAATTGACTGTAGGCGCGGGCAGATAAAGGCATATGCACCTGCATTCATCGTCTCTTCTTGGCACCACACAAACTCCACTGCATTGGCAAAACGCGCGATCTCGCGCAGTAGCTCTCGGCGTGGGAATGGGCAGAGCTCCTCAACACGAACAATGGCAACCTTGTCCCTGAGTCCCTCATCCTGTGAGGCATATGCTTTGGCTAAATCATAATAGAGTTTACCAGCAACAAACACAACACGCGTGACAGCTTCGGAATTTTTTGCAAGCATGTCAGGGATCACAGGTCTAAACGAAGTTCCCGGTAACATCTCATCAAGTGACGAATTAGCAGCCGATAGCCGCAGTAGTGTCTTGGGCCCTGCAACTACCAACGGCTTACGATAGTTACGTTTCATCTGTCGACGTAGCAGGTGGAATATTTGCGCTGGCGTAGTTGGAACCGCCACATGCATATTTGGGTTCTGTACCGCATCATTCTCCGACATATCCATTGGAATATTGCACATCTGTAGAAAACGCTCATATCTCGACGAAGAGTGCTCAGGTCCCGCGCCGTCATAGCCGTGTGGAAGCAGCATCACAAGTCCAGACTGGCGCAACCATTTAGTTTCGCCACTAGAAATGTATGTGTCGATGATTACCTGAGCAGAGTTGTTAAAGTCCCCAAACTGCGCTTCCCAGATTGGTAAAATATTGGGACTTTGTATGGAGACGCCATACTCAAACCCCAGAACTGCGAGCTCACTCAGGTTCGAATTTGCAACCTCCAGCTTTCCCTGTGTCACGTCGATGTTGTTGAGTGGCACACTCACATTTTCAGTTTCCTGACATACAAACATTGCATGTCGCTGGCTGAAAGTACCACGACCCACATCCTGTCCACATAGCCGGATATTGTAGCCTTCTTTTAGCAAGGAGCCAAAGGCAAGACTTTCACCAGTCGCCCAATCTACTGTTGTTCCGTCCTCTAGTCGCTTCAGCCGAGGCTGTATGTGGTGCTTTACCAGCCGAGGATGAACTTTGATTGTGTCGTCAACCAGAACAGATTTTCTGCCAACTTCCTGAAGTATTTCTCTTTCCACGCCAGTGTCTATCTGTGTTATCGCCTCGGTTGACATCACTAGACCAGACCATTTTCCCTTCAAGTGATCGGCCTACATATTTTGAAGTCCAGTAGAATCAGAAACGTGGGTTGTCATTCCAATGCATTTAGCGCGCATAAACATGCCAAAAGCAGTGTGATTGTGGCTGGTGGTAAATTCCTGAATCTCTGAGACATTACCTGTGGGATATAGTCCTTAACAGCTGCAAGCTCTGCTTCGAGATGTTTTGTGAATGACTGGTGCGTCTGCTCGGCATCTTCCTTTGTAATTATGTTATCTCCCTACAGTTACATTACATACAAATCATCACATCAAGCAATATTAATGCCATTAGACATACGCATATTGAATCTGTAATATTAATCCCAAAAACATCAGCATTTACACATGCACTTACTAGTATTCTGCGCTCGTAGAGCTTGGGAACGCTTGCGCGCGATCGGATTATGTTGTACATTTGCGGCTGTGTAAATGAAGGCTCATCAAGTTCGTTGTGACCCCATCGGCGGAAAGTAATCAAGTCAACAATGACGTCTTTGCGGAACATTCGCCGATATTCAAAGGCAATGCGCATTGCACGGGCTACTTCCTCTGGATAATCACCGTTGACGTGGATTATTGGTGCGTTGACAAGTTTTGCAATATCAGATGTGTAGAGTGTCGACCGTGCGTTTGTAGCAGGAGTTGTGTAACCGATCTGGTTATTGATGATGATATGTACGGTACCTCCAAGGCTAAAGTGTGGTAGATTGGATAGTCCCAAAGTCTCCATGATAACACCCTGACCTGTGAATGCAGCATCACCGTGGATTTGTATACCAATTAATCTATCCCCCAATGCGCAACTGGGATTAGTGTTATTATCGAAAAGATACATCTGCTTGGCACGACCATATCCAGCAACAACTGGATTCACCGCCTCAAGATGTGATGGGTTATGAAGCATAGTAATATTGAGATTTTCCTTATACCCGTAGTTCAGACTTGGCGAGTTGGAGATGTGTGATATCACATCTCCTGAGGCAGGTAGTGATTCTGGGAATTCGGCATGACCCTGGAGTTTGTGGAATAGTGCTCGTGGCGGATACTTTAGTAGATCAATTAGAATATTTAGTCTACCACGATGTGGCATTCCCAACACAGCTTCTGTGATTCCAGACTGATTACATAGCAAGAATAGCTCATCAAGAGCGACTATAGCACTTTCAGCACCTTCCAGGCCGTAACGCTTTACCTGGCCAAACTTTTTCTGCATAAAGTTGTCAAACGCCTACATTGTATATGGATCGCAAGTTATCTTGTCGTTTTCCAATCAGCTCACATATAATAAGAAAGGTTGGGAGATTTTCGTGCCTGTTTTGGAATGCTTACCTCTGAGCGTACAAGGAGCTCGAAGAACCTACGTCTTCTAGAACTATCAGGTCTACTCTCCTTGCTAGTGGATTCGACATAATCTGCAAGCCATCTCTTTTCAGCAGT
The DNA here is from genome assembly GCA_027578695.1 of Coemansia sp. RSA 1365. Lineage (NCBI taxonomy): Eukaryota > Fungi > Kickxellomycota > Kickxellomycetes > Kickxellales > Kickxellaceae > Coemansia > Coemansia sp. RSA 1365. Next base: position 2,578 of record JANBTM010000089.1, on the reverse strand, counting down.
ATCTGGAATGTGTTCAAACTCAAAAGCCACATGGCCACAATAGATATCGTTCAACGCCTGATGAATTTCAGCGGCACTGGAATATCCAGATTTATCTCTAACTGGCACTGCCAAAATACCGTCAATGTTATAGCGGGCATCCGGATCTGTAAGTCCATAGCGTGCTGGGTCGAGTTCTGGAATGATCTGCTTCTTCTGTAGCCCCAATGGATCCAGGTCCGTAGCACGATGACCGGTAGAACGGTAGGCACCGACAAGACAGACTAATGCTGCTTGCTGCTGTCTGTTTTTCAGTTGTTCCAAGGAATAGTCAGGGTACTCGAATTTCTTGGGAACACGGTATCCATAGGCAACATCTTCATGGTAGAATCGTCTCAATGCACCACCCGTGGTAAGCAGCTGGCAGGCTTTGTCCGAGCTGGCGCAAGGAGGCTTTCGAAGAGCCAATTTCCACATGCTAGACTAGCAGAATAGATTGGAAGAGAAAGTTCTTGATCGACTATTACTTTAAGAATTAGTTTGCCAAAAAAAATGCTAAAACAAGTGACAATAAATGCAAGAAGAAAACTATAACTAATCTCACCCACACCGTTGTGGTTTGTAGTGGATGAGCTTTATATTCACTTCAGCCCGTGTGAAGGAGTCAGAACCAATGTTTGTAGTGTACACAAGCAAAAACCGGGCTCTCCCTTCGCACCCGCGTGACCACAACATGTAATATTCTCACGCTCGTTTTGGAGTAGGGTTTGTGATCCAGGAGGCAAGGGTTTAAAAAGGGATGTGAAGATTTGGCACACGAGGTGCTCAGTCATCAGCAGCCTTTGCGGCTTCGAGTGTTGAGACCTTGCGCTCAATAGTAGTAAGCATGCGATCCCAGGTAATAAAAATCTCCGACAGCGCCTCAGTCTCTGCATGATATCTGTCGACAATCGATGTTACTTCCGCTACAACCTCTCCAAAGTTAGAGGTCTGGTCAGCATGCAGCAGTTCAATCTTGTGTAACTGCGGCAGAAGTGCTACTGCCGTTGCATACTCCGGTTGATTAATCCGCGGTTGAAGATCACGAATAGTACGCATACTGGAGAGTGTTTTTTGAAAATCGCTATTGAGAAGAATCAGTTCCATCTTCGCATCAACTCCAAGCATCCGTCGACTGAGCTCAATATCACCATCTCCGTCAATAACATCCCTGAGTTTCTCATCTACAACAAGCAAAGGAAAATAAACAAGGACAGCAAACAAGTTACAAAAAAATTAGATCATAAGTAGTGGATAGAGCATAGTACTGATAATATTAATACACTAGTGGTAATTGTAGACCATACATTTCTCAAAACCCAGTGCTAGTGAAGCATGTTCGTCGAGTGTCTTTCCAAGTTGACGCTCGATAAGTGCAACCTGACCCAAGAGATTCTCGACTTGTGTATTATTCTCTACACTGCACACGCAACGCTCCAAAGCAGCAACACGCGTAACAAGAGCATCCATTCTAAATTAATACATGCGACAAGATAAATTGGTTGAAATGCGTTAAACAAAACAACAATTTTCGACGAAATGCACCAAGGAACGTTATAAAGTACTGTCTATGATTGATCCAATTTGATCACAGACATTATTTTTTTGCAGTTTAATGTAGGAGATTTTGTGAAGTACATTGAAGTACAGAATGTGTACGATGGTTTTAAGAGACACACTCTCCTTTTCCCTTGTGTTCGAAAAACGCGACTGATCTCCATTTGTGAGTTAAAAAAGACCTTTTTGTCGTCTCGTACAGAAACACACGAAAAAAAAATACTAGCTACAATGTCCGTTGCTGAGAAGGCTATCGTTTACGCTACTCTTATCCTTGCCGACGACAACGTCGACATCACTGTAAGTACCCAGGGCTAGATGGATGCGCGATGGATACGAACAATTAGATGAGGATGGGTTCAGCACGGTTTACATGGATATTTTCTGGAGGACGTGATGGGGAATTTGAATTCTCCAACAACGGAATTGGAATTCTTAAAGTACGCAGTGGAATGGAGCAAACTACACCAATGCCCTTTTTACTAAGTCAAAAATGTGTGTGTATGACATTGCGTTTTCTTTTCCCGAATTTGTTGTTCATATAGGCCGACAAGCTTCAGGCTATCACCAAGGCAGCCGGCGTCACTGTCGAGCCTATCTACTTTAGCCTGTTCGCTAAGGCGTTTGCTGGCAGGGATGTTAACGAGCTTCTGTTGAACGTTGGCTCAGCTGCTGCCGCTGCACCCGCTGCCGGTGGTGCTGCTGCTGCTGGTGGTGCTGCTCCTGCTGAGGAGAAGAAGGAGGAGGCTGCCGATGAGGAGGAATCTGACGACGACATGGGCTTCGGTCTCTTCGATTAAAGTGTCTGGATTTTTATGGTCCTGTACACGCTAGACCGACCCCGCGCACTAGTGACTTTGTCAAAAAAACTTTTGTTTTTTTTCCACTGCACAGTTAATACAATTGGCCTTTTTGGCTCCCTATCAGTTATTTTTGTTGTAAGAGTCAATTTTGGCACTCCCTACAGCCAATTGGCTTCTCCGAGGGAGTGGCTTATAAAATC
>JANBTM010000088.1:11189-31696 GCA_027578695.1 Coemansia sp. RSA 1365 | reverse complement strand
CAGCCCTTCCAAACCCTGAGGGTCCAGTTTCATTGTTCCGTATTGGTCACGAGGATGAGTCTCCAGAGGATGCGACTTCATCTGTAAACGAATCGGAGCTGGCCTCCGAGTCGAACTCAGATGATAAAAATAATGGCTCTAGCAAGGATGAAAAGACAGACACTAGTGATGACGATGACACATCTGGCGAAGAAGAGGAGAAAACTGATATTAAGGTCACCGAAAAGAATGACAATCCTGAAGACGAAGATAAGAAAACGTCGGAAGCTGATAACGCGGATAGCAGAACTGACAATGATGATAATAAAGATGATAAAAACGACGACAACGACGACGACGACGACCTGCAAACATCAACCGTTTTTGTAGATGCTACCACAGAGACGGTATCCGACTTTGATGAGAGCACAAGTAGCGAAGATACCGAACCCAACAGCGCCGATGCCCGACCTCATATTTCGATTGCCTCACTTGCTGTTGCTGGCGGTGTGTCAGTTCTACTGGCAGCCTTCTAATTTTGAAGATTTTTTTTTTTTGCGTGATAAGAAAATTCATTTGTCTGATATTTACCGAAATTCAGGCACTTATGTGAATTGATCAAAATAGAACAAGGCAAAAAGGCACTAGTGACCCCTCAAGTGTTTCTTTAGGGGGGGGGGGCAAACATGCGCATTCATCATATCAAGTTGGTATGTTCTTGTGTGAGGAGAGGAGGGTTTCTTTCATATTGCAGAAGAGTCTAGAATTGCCATAGGCAAAGCGATAGTAGAAAAAAAATCATTCATCACTCTCACACTCTGGCACTTTCCGCACCAGTAATTCTACAGGCATGAGTACTGTGGCGGAATGTCCATCTGCATAGAATGTTTCTTGTGTAACAACTGAATACGGAATGATGATGCAATAGCCAAGACCAACAACGCTTTTCCCTTTTTTGCATTTTTTTTTATGCGAGCCAGAATATTGGAATTTTTTCTCAATCCCCTCTCCCAGATGGAGTATAAATACGAGCCACACTGTATGACAGAACACAAAATTGTCACAGATGTTCTCTTTACTTTTAACAAAATAAACAGCATCATATTTTTTTCATCTAATTAAACTATATATATACACTATAAAATGAAGGTGCTGTCCGTTGCTTCTATTGCGCTCCTCGCTGCCACTGTTCAGGCACAGGCCGATTCTGGAGCATCCGTGGGTGAACTGGTTACATCCGAGTTGAGCGATTTGTCTACGGCAATAGACGGATCTTCTTCAGAAACCAATGACTCTGAGGATACAGAGGATTCATCGGATACTAGCTCATCGGACACAGATACAGGATCCGCAATTATCTCTACTCGCACGTCGACATCTCTTGGATTTGCTGCTGCTGCACTGGCTGTTGCCATATCCTACTTTTAGATGCTAGAGTTTAATTGTCTTTTTTTAAGTAGAATCGAGCAATAAATTTTTTTTTTAACAATTCCTAAAATAGTTACAATGTCATTACGTCGTCGTAAAATTAAAATATGGTAGTAACGTTATTTTTTTTTTTTGAAACTGAAAGGCTAACATTTAGTTAGATTTTTTTTTTTTTTTTTTTTTGAAATCATAATAACAGGTTTGTATTGCAGTTCTTATTATGATAGGAGAGCGCTGTTTGTACATAGTCAGCAGCAGTTTTGGCGCTGATAAATTATTTTGGCGCAATCTTATGTTCTCTATTACAGAAGTTGATTATAATCTTTCATATTCTTCTAAAATTGGGCTTTGACCAGAGCCAATATGATATGCACTATTAGCATATTGCTTTCTAGTATTTATTTTATAATATGTTTTAATTAATCCGTTTAAAATAGAGGTAACATTTTTTTAATATTTATCATCTACCTTTTTAAAACATAACACTACAGTAATATCAGGAATATAGATGTAATCCACAGTGCAGGTTATGTTGCTGGTAATTATTGCAGTTTTAAAAGTACAGAAGTAGTTTGAAATCACAACTGTACATGGCAATATAATGGTTTAAATGCAATACAGAAAGTCATTTGACAAGAATATGATGTTAATTGTAATTGTTTATTTTTGTTAACGTCAAAAAAAATATATTGTGGTCTGAAAAGTAGCAGAAATTAGCTGACACATTACAAGGAGCACCAAAGCTCCAAACTCTCGACAGTATTTGTCGCTGGAGAAGACATGTCGCCGCCAGCATATGCCTTGGCAAGCGCAAAGTCATCTTCATCAGTCACCAACACAGACTCACCGACCTCGTCCTTATACTCAATACACAAGGCAGTGCGAGAAGGCTGACCGCTGACAGTGGCATTGGCTATCTTAGCAGAGATATTGGCACGTAGCGTCTCAAAAGCCGTCAGTTTGGGAACCATTAAATTAATAGCTTTTTTGCCAAAGTGCACCTTAACCTTCATAGAGTCCTTCATGGTCGGCGCCCTTCGCAATCCGCCGCTGCCAACCACTGATCCTGCTAGTGAACCGTATTGTGTGGCGCCACCGCCTGGCCCTAGCGGTACAGGAGATGCCGGCGATACAGACAAGCTAGCTGACGATGACGGTGGGTAAGCAGAAGTACCTGGCTGTGGCCGCGGTGCCACAACACCTTGACTAATATTGGTAGCGCCCAAACCACGTGCCGCCAGCTCCTCATGAGTGAGTGGTGGCGTCATCATAACCGGGTGATTAAGCGAGTGCTGCTCAGCAGTGCTGCTGTCTCCATACTCGGGGGACACATGGGCGGATGGGTATTCAGACGATGTGTTACCTGAATTTTCAGTATTTGACTGCTGGATCTCTGGCATAATCACCTCAGTGCGCGCAAACTGTGCCGTAGCCCTCTGTGGTACTGGAGACGAGCCGGCGCTGCGCAGACCGTTTCCCAGATTGCTGCGCAGCTGTCCAGCCAGTTGCGATTTTCCACTGTCGCTATCACCATTGCTCAGCCCACCGTTTGAAGGCATGTGTTTCATTGTTCCCGCACGCTGAGGGAGCCGTGCCCCACCCATTTGTTGTTGACGCTGTTGATTTTTCAGCGTAGTCCGTCGTGCCAATCCTGCACGAATAATGTCTAGTGGATCAACCGCGCCATTCTTCGCGGACTTTTTCATTGCAGATTTTGGCGTTGCGGGTGACGTGTCATCAGGACTCATTCCATCTGGCGCGCCTGACATTGGCGTTGCGGACGGCGTTGAAAATGCTGAAGACTCAGATGTGCCGTCCGACTCATTGCCGCGCTCATTAAAGTTGTCCGCCGACTGCATGCGAATGGCTTGCGGTGGCACACTAGACGATATCTCGTGCGCCAGCGATGAAGACCCAGGATGGTGGTTGGGTAGTGATCCAGCCTCTTGGTATTTGGCCGGCACCGTGTTGGAGCGTGCAAGTCCGCGACCGGAACCCATGTCTGGCGGCGGTGAAGAACGGCGCACACGCATCGACTTGTGTGCTAAGGGACCAGCGCCCATATGCTTCACCGTCTCACTGCGAGTCATGGCACCAGGAGACATATTCTTCAACGTCTCCTTCCGTACCAACGCACCCTTGAATCCTGTAAAGTTGTCTCTGCCATCTGCCGAAGCAATGACCTTGGCGGAACCCAAAAAGTCAATCTTCTTTGTGCTCCTAAGTTTGCTTGCGGAGGGCCGGTAGATCACGCCCTTTGGCACACAGTATAGTGGACAGTCCATTCCGCGCGACTCAATCGCCTTCTTAATCCACGAGTGCCGCTCCTCCACCGCATGTCTAATGGCATCCGTGAGATCGTCTTGCGCATCCTGCTCCTGCCCTAGACAGAAAAAACATAGTGCGCGATTATACAGGACCTCACAAGTGTAAACCTTATATTCCAGACCAATCTGCGTGTAGTCAATGAATTCGTTGTTGCGTAGATACTTGAGCGCATTGTTAAAGTCGCTTAGCGACTCTGCATTCTTTTGCATCACCATCCGCGCCACGCCCCGCTGGAAATATGCAACCACCAAATATTGGTCGAGCTCAAGTGCCTTGCTGTAAGCATTGATCTACACTCCAGAAAGAATGCGTCTGTTTACATATATTTAATGTCTATAGTCTGGTGGTGTTGTCAGTCTTTGAAAACGCGCAGCCCATGCTGCTATAAATAGCTGAAAGAAACTTACCGCTGTTGTATGATCACCCTTGCGACCTAAGATGAGCCCAATGTTGAAATGTATCTTGGCAGAGTCTGCAATCGTCTACAAACATATTCAATTGTACACGCTGTAAAATTAATAACATAACAGCCGAAAAAGAGCCTCAGCAGAAAAACCGCTTTGGTGCACTGCGCCAGCACCGGATCATTGCCAGGCACAAAAAGAAATATAACCCAACCGCTAGTAAACAACGCAGACAGCGTAGAGTTGGGACCTTCGTATTTGCCAGTATTTTTTAAAAAAAAAAAAAAAAAAAAAATCCGGGCTATTTCAGCCATTCTTACCTTGAATATCTCCAGTGACGAGTCGTAGTCCTGCTGATCGAAAAGCTCCACCGCTTGGTGCCATTGCTCCAACTCTGCCTAAATCAAATGTGTTCAGTATATAGCATGTGCACATGGTTAGCGTCATGTATGTGTGTGGTTGAACCTTTTGAAAAGGCTATACCTTCAACTCGCGTACCTTTAGCGCCATGGCTCTATGATGTGTAGTCGCGTGTGAATGTGTACACAGGCCTATATAAGTATCTACGTGTGCGTATACGAGGGTCCGTCAAAAAGTTAGATTCCGCAGATGCAAGCGAAAGTAGTGGCGAGAAAGCTTGAAGTGTATTTGGAGCTAAGCTTCAAGTGAAAAAGCAGTGTCTCTATGAATTGAGCTGAAGAAAGAACACACAAATAAAGGGGGACCGGGAAAAAGGCAAAGGGCGTGATTTAAAGAAGGAAACTGGGAACAAGACACAAAGCCTTAACCACTACTTTTTTTTCGCACCTGCTGCGCGGCTCGAATAAAATGGACTGAGAGCTCGGAGAGGCCCAACTTTTTTGGTGGCCCAATCCGCCACCAGGGCTGCCTTCCAGCCACACAAACATCTTGTGCAACCCTATGTGCTCGCAGCCCTTTTTGGCCATTCTGCCTTGGCATTACTGAAATGTCGGCGGTTGTCAATGCTAGGGCCCGATGATCCTATTAATTTGTTGGATTTTCGCTTCAACTTTTGGTTGGTTGATGCGCTGCCTTACTGAAGCCATTGACAGTGTCGATAGAGTGAACCAAAATTTTGCAAGCCAATTATTTTCACTTGTCATCTTCACATATACGCAGCCGAAGGAGCGCAGAAAATATTTGATCTCAATTTGACCTACTCGCTCGAATTTTGGCCGTCGGTTGCGCTATCAGATCTTTCGGTTAATCGTTGTAGACTTGAGTTCCAAAAGAGTCTTTGCATAATGTGAGATGTAGGCATCCTTCCCAAACACAACAGCTCCAGTCACATTTTTTTATTTGTCGCCTATGGGCTGCATAAGCGAAGCCTTTGACTTGGTCTGTCTGCATCGCACCTGCACCATGCAAGGCACTCTGCATACAGAATCTGTCAGCCTCTTGACAGTGCTCTTCCCCAATATCTGTTTTCGTTTAGTTGCAAAAGATAATGGTGCCGAATCTAGGTCTTGTATTTAGGATATACAACACTAGGCAATAGAATAGCACACACCAAGTTATATTATGCTAGATACATATAGTGTCGATGGCCGAAACACACAAAAGGCGAGCAACATGTATGTGAAAGTCAACGTCTTTATAAAATTTGCGGTCAAGGGGCTTTTATAAGTAATGCGAAAAGCAACCCTTTCCATAAAATCCTAATGTGTGTAGTAAGCTGGCTGGTTAGTAGAAATACTCTTAAGAGGATGTTTAACTATACATTGGTATTAGGACAGACAATGTGTTTATTATTATGTGCTTCATATTATGCCCAGGTGTAGTGACTACATACTAGAAGATTTTGTGGAGCTTTTTTATATGACTCCTGCTATTTCAACATCAATTTCTTTTCCGGCGTTATTCAGGGTCCTTTCATTTAAAGCTGCATATTATAACCAAGTTAAATCAACTTTTAACCTTTATTTATCATCACACAGCAGAAGTGAAGCAGTGCTATTATATTTAATAATATATTGTCGCATAGAAAGTTTGTCACAAAAAATATTTTAGAAAAACAACATACGGCCATAAAAAATCAGTTATTGCTAAAATATTAGTTTCAATTAAACAAACCATCGTGCAAAATTAATCATAAAATATAAACTAGATGTGTTTTAAATAGTTCTAGATATTGTTATTGAGTTTAAAGTTAATTGCTTCATAGCATAGCATGTACTGCGACAGGGTCTGTACCATCAGGGTGCGTTGGCTTCGCAGACACTTGAACAGATCTGCAACTAAATCTCCAGAATAGTCCGAGTGCTGCGCAAGATAACTCACCGCAGCATCAATAACCATAAAGCTGCCAGAACGCCCAACGCCAGCACTACAATGAACAACCACCGGGACATCTGATGGGGGTTGTATATTTTCGCGCAATTCCTTGATCATGCGCAACATTGGCAGTGGCGATGACGGAACACCATGATCCGGCCATCCAATAAAGTGCAGCTGTGTGACCGTCCTGGTAGCATCACCTTCCGAAGAATTTTGTACTAGAAGCTTGCGCACCACTACTGATGGACAAAGCTCAAGCTTTCGTTCGCTAGACAAAGTAATTGTAAAACTTCCTTTCTTAAACTGTGTGTTTATCTGTTGCGGCCAATAAACAGAGCATTTGCTTCGACCAGCCTCGTATGGATTAGCCAGCATAACAATAGTAGTTGCACGTTGCTCCCAGACAAGACGCCAAAAATCAGCAACTGAGTGTGACAATGGTCCCTGTGTAGCAATGTAGCGATAGCCGCTGATCTGCTCTGGAAGCTCAATATGGCTGGCATTAATATAATCATTCTTGCCCGCAAGACGCACACGGTTGTGGTTAAACGGTAGCACATCATTATATCGGTTAAGGTTAAAGTTACTTCCTTTTTGTGCATCACTGGTGACATCCGTCTGTTCCATCCGCTCGCGGTCCTTCTCAGTTTCAATTTGAAACGTTTCTGCTAGCGTCTGCTTCACTCCTTGTTTGTGCAGCGCTCCGACTAGCTGCTGAAAAGACAATGAAGTCATCATTTTTCGGATTATTTTCGGACTAGTTGCTTTACTTCTAATAAAATGGAAAAATAAAAAGTCGGATAATTAAAGCGTAATGCATAGGAGAAGAGAAAAGTGTGTTATACAATAGCAAGTTGATGCCAGGAGAATCATTGTCAGACGCGAGACTGGAGTTGCTCACATGTTGTCTCTGTCATCACTTCTCCACATATTTAATTTATGGGGGAAGTAGACTGCACTGTGGGGGGAGGGGCAAAAATATTTAGATTCACCCAGGGTTGTGGTTCTACATCCCTCCACAGAAATCATCGTGTTTTGGAAACCCACCCGATACCTTGGTACGGGTTTATCGAGCTGACATATAGGCAGTGATACTAGTTGGAGCAGTAAAAGCAGCATGTCACCATAGCAGAAGAGAATATTTTATATGTATCGGAAAAGCACAACACATTTTTCCTTTAATCCATAAACATTCCCCCAATTGTTGGCGATAGAAAGAGGTAAGGCAAAAAGCCAATAAATTCCCCCCACATCGGAGCATGTTTGAGACTTTTATAGGTGTAAATGACGTCATAAATTCGAATGGAGGATAAAATTGAGCGCAGAGAGTCGATAGAAATTGACGAGTTTGTACGGGATTTTCTGGAGCCCAATGTTCCAGTGGTCCTGGGTCCCGCATTTACCAATAACTGGACTGCACGAAATGAGTGGGTGACAGATGGCCGACCAAACTATGCACGCCTTTTGGAGCTTTATCACGATACTGTTGTGCAAGTGGCCGAATGTGATACAGCGTTTTTTACAGATCAAAAGCGTGTTGAAATGAAGTTTAGCGAGTTTGTGCGGCAGTGGCAAGAAAATCCTCAGTCCCGGTTGTATTGTAAGGACTGGCATTTTACAAAGTCCAATCCAGACTTCTGCGCATACACTCCATTGCCATGTCTGTCGGATGACTGGATCAATCTATATTACGATAATGGAATCTTGTCATCTGATGACGACTACCGGTTCTGCTATATGGGTGGCGACGGCACATGGACACCATTCCATGAGGATGTATTCCGATCTTACTCGTGGAGCGCCAACATTTGCGGCGAGAAGCGGTGGACTCTAGTTCCACCAGGTCAGAACTCTCTATTCACAGACAGCCTGGGTGGCTGGGTGTACAATCTGGATGACTATGATGAGCAGCGGTTTCCGCAACTCGAGGGTTTGAAAAAGCTAGAGTTTGTGCAACGGGCTGGCGAAACCGTGTTTGTTCCCTCAGGTTGGTGGCACCAGGTGCGCAATGTTGGCGACACTATATCTATTAACCACAACTGGGCCAACGAATTCAACCTTCGCTTTCTCTATGCACGACTGACATCAGATATGGCAGCGGTTCGCCACGCACTACGAGACGTTGCTGATATGGACGGCTTTGAAGAACAGGTACAGCTTGTGCTTCGTGCAGACAGCGGAACAGATTATCGCAGTTTTATTCGATTTCTGAGATATATCGCAAGCCTATATATGTGCGAGATTGATGAGCCTGAAGGCTGTCCAGAGCTACTTCGATTTGATCCATACTTTCGAACTGCATCCAGCGTACGACGTGCGCTCGAACGTATTGACAGTGTGCTTGGTATGCTAGAGCGGGATGATGCTGTACTTAAGCTGAATGATATTGAGTCAGATCTTGCTGAGCTACGTTTACAGATTGGCAGTCATCTGTGCCAAAAATAGTGACGGAACAGATAAAGGAGCATAATTGGTCCACGTCCCGATTATGCTGCTAACTTTATTGACCCACACATACTTACTGTCAGGATGGACGGGAAGAGTTGCGACGATGGCTCAGTGTAGCGCGGTAACAGAGGAACATGCCGTCATGACGCATCCGCTGCTTATCTTCAAGCAAAACCAGACGCATCAAAATCCGAAAACTGGTTAGTAACACAAAGCGCAGGTAAGCGGTTTTCCAATCACATCGCGCAGAGTAGAATATAAATTTGCCACCCCCCTTCTTTCTCCCCCCTTTTTTTTCTTTGGTTCCAAAGCTTCTATTATTTCTTTTCTTGTACCTTATTCTTTTAATATTGCTTTTAGAGGATGGATGTGCAGCAAAATGTAAGCCAGGTTGAGCATGTTGACAAAAATGGTGGTGCTATGCGTGCAGTTAAGGACTGCATTGCTGGCTCTGTCGGTGGCATAGCCCAGGTGTTAGCCGGTCAACCCTTTGACACTGTCAAGGTGCGTCTGCAAACACAACCTGACATATACACAGGAACGATGGATGCTGTACGGAAGACAGTGCAGAACGATGGGTTCGGAGGTTTTTACAAGGGAACTACAACGCCCCTGGTAGGCGTTGGTCTGTGTGTCTCGATTCAGTTCCTCGTGGTGGAGCAAATGAAACGGTATTTTGGACGGCTGAATAACACACCCAGTAATCAGGCACCGATGCTGACGCCCACACAGTTGTATATATCTGGCGCTGCAGCTGGGGTTGCCAACAGCGTAGTATCTGGACCAGTTGAGCACGTTAGGGTACGTTTGCAGGTGCAGACATCGGGATCCGCAGCGCAGTATAAAGGCCCGATCGACTGCATTCGTAAAATATACCGTAGCTTTGGCACAGCTGGAATCTACAAGGGCCAAGTACCCACTATAATTCGTGAGCTTAACGGGTTTGGAATGTACTTTCTCGCATACGAGGCATTAGTTCAGCGTAAAATGACAGAATCTGGAAAGGCGCGTTCAGAGATATCCTCTGGGTTGGTGTGCCTGTATGGTGCGGCTGCTGGGTTTGCCATGTGGCTAACATCTTATCCAATCGATGTGGTAAAGAGTAAAATGCAGACAGATGGGTTTTCTGGAAGCTCGCAGAAATATAGTGGTTCGATTGACTGTATTAGAAAGACTTTTGAGAAGGAAGGATTGCGGGGGTTCTTCCGTGGAATATCTCCGTGTCTGCTGAGAGCGGCACCCGCCAATGCGGCTACTTTTATCGGCTTTGAGATGGCTATTCGCGCACTAAACTAAAAGTAATATAGGAGTAGTATATCTTTATTAGAATAGTTTAATAAAAATATGTTGAATGGATACAGTACTTTTTGGACAGCTGTTGCTGTTCGTATGCGATCCGAATGCGCATCCTTCGGGAACTTGACCTTAAGACCACACTTGATCTATCTGATTAAATTGCTTTGATGAAGAGATTAAAAGGCAATGAGTCTGCGAATCACCCATGCACGCATCCTACTTGGTCCACTTTGACTTTGGGCTTGCAAGACAACTTACATTTCTCTAAACTACCTGTTGTTTCAATTGGTTGGCTTTGCGTTTGTGGAAAACATCAGCTGCATTCTTTAGACTAACTAGCTCGTTCTAGCATAATAACCCGAGCATTTTTTTTTTCACCACATAAACACAGGGCACTCATTTCGCCATACAAAAAGAAGGCTAATAGACAAATGATGCCAGTCCCAGTAGTAGAGACGTTATATCCGCCTGCACAAAAGCTCGAGCTGCCACGAGGACCACTGTGGACGACCAGCGAGTACGCGTTAAAAGAGGCCGAGGAAGTAGTGGATGTGCTGTGTACTGATGTGGCCAAGGGACTGACAGCGCGTAATGCTCGACAACGGCTGGAGATTTATGGATATAACACACTGGAGAGTGTCGAAGAAGAGGGACTGCTGATGAAGTTTGTCAAAAGCATAGTTACAAACTCAATGGTCATGATGCTTCTAGGTTCAGCAGGGGTGTCGATGTTGGTGGGCAACTGGGACGACGCCTTTAGTATCACACTGGCAATTCTGATTGTATCGACAGTTGGGTTTGTACAGGAGTACCGGTCTGAAAAATCGTTAGAGGCGTTGGCTTCTTTAGTTCCAAACCATTGTCACGTAATGCGGGATGGCGAGCTGACAAAGATTCTAGCTGATTACCTTGTTCCTGGTGACATTGTGCGGTTTTCTACTGGCGATCGCATCCCAGCAGATGTGCGCATTGTCAGTGCCCACCATCTGGAAGTTGACGAGTCTGCACTGACTGGTGAGAGCGAGTCACTATCAAAGTCTGCCGAAAGCGTTGCTGCGCCAGCGCCAGGAATAACAGAGCTGTCTTTTGCGGAAAGACACAACATCGGCTTTACGGGGACGCTTGTGCGTAACGGACACGGTGTAGGAGTGGTACTACGGATTGGTGCTGACACGGAGTTTGGCAAAATTCACGCAATGATGCAGGACATTGAGGTGCCGCGCACGCCGTTGCAGCGGGACATGGACAAACTGGGGCAACAGCTGTCAGTTGCTTCGTTTGTTGCGATTGGCGGTATATTTTTGATCGGGGTGGTTCAGGGAAAAGGGTGGCTTGAGATGTTCACTATAGGCGTGTCGTTAGCAGTGGCAGCCATTCCCGAGGGCCTACCAATTGTGGTTACCGTGACGCTTGCGCTGGGTGTTTTCAAGATGGCCAAGCGCAAGGCCATTTGTCGCAAGCTGCCTTCAGTCGAAACGTTAGGTGCAGTTAGCGTTGTTTGCGCTGATAAGACAGGCACACTAACAATGAACCGCATGGAAGTCCAGTATTTGTACACGCCAGCCGATGGTCTGTCACCTTTCAACAACGATACGGCTGTTGCCATTTCTCAAACAAGGTCTTATCAGCAGCTGTTGCGCATCGGCAACCTGTGCAATAATTCTGGCGTTGACAACAAAGGGGCTTTTATTGGACAGGCTACAGACATTGCTATTCTTAACTCTGTGCTGCGCGCTCGTCAGTTTGATGAGCGGGATAGAATTGAACGCATATCCGAGGAGCCATTTAACTCTGAGACCAAGTATATGTTGGTGACAATTGGTGGAGACTTTGAGCCTGCTATTCCACAGGCCTCTGGCGCAATGAAGAACGTCGTGTATATGAAAGGCGCACTGGAGACAATTATGGCTCGATGCACAATGTCCTTTGGACCTACAGGCACGCTTGAGCCACTTACAGAGCAGGTGATTGATGGAATTACCAACCATTCGAATCAGCTTTCATTGCGTGGACTACGTGTGGTTGCTGCAGCATTTGGAATTGAAGAGGAGACGATGGTATTTGGAGGACTTTTTGTGATGCACGATCCACCACGACCGGACGTTGGTATGACGATTGAACAGCTGATGCGTGCAGGAGTTCGCACCATGATGATTACTGGCGATTCAGCAAAAACTGCAGTTTCAGTGGCTCGTAGTATTGGTATTCCGGTTACCAGCGAGACCCACGGCTGCATGCTCGGCACGCAGTTGGATCATGTCAGTGATAGTGAGTTGGCAGATCACATTCGTGAAGTTTCTGTGTTTGCACGGACAACTCCCAGACACAAAGTTCGCATTGTTGGTGCGTTGCAACAGGCTGGCGATGTGGTGGCAATGTTTGGCGATGGTATCAACGATATGTTGGCGCTGAAGAAGGCAGACATTGGTGTGTCGATGGGAGAACATGCCACGGATGTTGCAAAGGAGGCGGCTGATGTGGTACTGGCCAATGACGACCTCTCTACAATTCTGGCTGCCATTGAAGAGGGAAAGGGCATTTTTGGAAATATTCGGAACTTTATCACTTTTCAACTCAGTACCAGCGTAGCTGCGTTGTCGCTCGTAGCGTTGTCTACGATACTGGGACTACCTCAGCCGCTGAACGCAATGCAAGTTTTATGGATAAGTAAGTGAATTTATTTAACACACCTTGAGGATGTGCAACTGTCATTTTGTTATTATGTGTGTGGAGATATGCATGTATGTCTGCTTCCTCATTAGTATGCTACTACAACTGCAAGCTTCTGCATATATGGCACTGAGTAAATAAGCAAGGGATTCGTATTGTGTGCCTTCTTCTCATACATACTTTTGCTTATGATTTACTATATTGCGATGGCTGTTTTCTGAGCAGACGACCTGCTTATACACGGTTCAAATTTGCACATTTAGCAGTAGAATGACGTGTGTGGCATTGTGATTCAGGAATCCTCTGTCAATAGCCGAATATGCAGAATCTATGGATTATGTGGTTTTTTGCCAATATTTTACACTGTTATTTGTTGATTGTCATTTTTGTCTGCCGTTGGATTTTTTTTTTTTTACATGTCACCTTGCCATCTAACAGTTGTTTTTATACATATACCTTCTATTTGTGGCGGCTGTCAAAATGTCAGGCGCACTTTTTTTGCAAGGGATGAGATTAAATCTGCACATATCGAGCGTGTTTTAATTTTTAATTTTGCATGTATTGTAGATATTCTAATGGATGGGCCGCCAGCGCAGTCGCTGGGAGTGGAGCCAGTAGATCCAGAGATTATGAAGCTGCCACCGCGGCAAAAGAACGCCAACATTATCACCAGACGGCTGATTACCCGGGTTTTTGTTGCGGCAGCACTTATTGTTGCAGGTACAATGGCCATTTATGTTTCAGAGATGCAGGACGGAGAAGTCACTGCTCGTGATACAAGCATGGTAAGTTTATTGATATTTAGTGTATAACATTTATGCTGACACGGTTTCTTCTGCTGTACTTTGTGGTTCATATGTGTGTATTGTAATGAGGCAATGACCAATGCTTTGACTGCACTGTTAATGATATTGTCTTTAATTTAAACGCATATGCATGTCGTTGAAATTTGAGATAACGGATTGGCTTTTTTGGCGTGCATCTTGGGGGGTTTTGTTGCACATGGAGAAGAGGCATTGCACATATAAGTTGTTGGCATAAGCAATTAAGATTTGAGATTTAGAGAATGTGGATGATCTGCTCAATAATGTCACGAGTGAAAATTGCTATCTTTCTCTGTAATGCTATATGCAGTAGTAGTACACAACTTAAAATGATGCACAACACATGTACAAGCACAGGCTTTGCTCGACGATGTTGTAAGCTTGTGAATGAGCAAGTATATTATTAAATGTGACACTAATTTGAATTGTGGCATGCTTGGCTGCTATTGCGCTGTATGTTATCCGGATGAGATTATCATGTAGACATTTACGACGTTTGTATGTTTTGATATGTTCAATGCGCTTACATGTCGATCGGCACGGCGGTCAGTGTTTGAGTTTGGACTGTTCAGCAACACAGCGTTTAACTTTGCAGTGGCAGGGTCGCTTCTGGGGCAATTGGGAGTCATTTACCTGCCGTTTTTGCAGGATGTGTTTCAGACGGAGGCTTTGGGATTTTTTGATATACTCAAAATTCTTGCGCTTTCGTCATCTGTTCTGTGGATTGACGAGGGAAGCAAATGGTGGAATGCAAGACATGCCAAGGATGGCGAAACCACTGCGGAAGACATACAATTAATGAATGTTTAAGTGATGTGTGGTTTTTTGTGTCTGTTTTGAGAATAATCTTTCTATTGTTTTTTTTTTCCTTGCGTGTGCTGGAAATAGATTCTTGTGTTACATATTTTGCTATTTTCTTAGCACCGGGTGGGAAACTCATTAATTAAACTCGCCTTCAAATACAAGAATGATATATGGTGGCTGAGAAATCATATACCAACATCTCTTTCCTTCCCTGCTATGCAATTGCATATTGCGCAGGGTATGGTAACTAGGCCAGCCGAAACAATTGTTTCTGCGCATTTACGTCTTCTAAAATGAATCCTGTGTCTCGCAGCGGCATTCCGGGCGTCGGCTTATCCGACCAATTGAGGCAACCGGTGGCGTGCAGCAATGACATAATATACGCAAATTAATAAGGGGTGTGAAAGCACAACACACATGGGTCAATGCTCCTCTTTCTGTGTTTCATATCCTTCTGGCTAACCGATGTCCAATCAGTTAGATGCACATAATAGAAAGGGTCATTTTTGTCCAGTGAGCTGCAATTTCATGTGCCTGAGAGTGTATTTCCTTCTCTCGCATTGGACAAACAGGGTTTTTTTTTGGAATGAGTGAGAATAACAGGAGTCAATCTTAGAATTCCGTGACTTGTGCCAATCGAACTTTAGATCATTACGTCACTGGCGTTGAGTCCAAAGAAAACGTCAGGAGAGCTCTTTTTTTTTGGTCTTTTCTTGCCAATCAGACATTGCATGACTGGATAGTCACCCGTCCATACTCCTTTCTAGCCACGCAGTTAGATCCAATCCTAGCACTTCCTACTTTTGCCGGCCAAAAGCTAAACATAGCTCGGAAGTGCATTTAATGTGTGTTGATTCGTCTGCAAAAAAATAAACCAAGCGCAGTCAAAAAAAAAAAAAAAAAAAAAAAACATGGTACGCAACTGCGGGACAAATTGAAAGTTCTGGATCCAAATTTATTATACTCTTTCATGGCTTGCACGCACTCATCTCTAATAGACCCGTCTGCTATTATTGCCTTGGCCGAATTACAATTTTCTTATCCTGGCGGACAATTTCTAGCCAATTATCCATGGATAAGAAGGGGTTAGGGCCACTCACACACTGTTAGAGCACACTGCCTCCCGCGGGTCTCGGCTCTGGCTTTGTTCGCGCGGATTGTACAGTGAGGCTTTCATCATAAAAGGCGGAGAGAGTCGGGAAGCATGCTAGCATTGCCGATTTGCCTGTTTCGAGGCTTACCATTGTACGCACTGCTGCAGCTATCATAAGCACTAAGCTCCGAATACTAAGCATAAGGTCCACAACACTCCTTCTCATGTTGCCCCCATCCTTTCTCTCCTTTTCTTGAAAAAGTGAAAATCAAAAAAGAAAAAAATAAAGCCCCCTGTTGCCAACCCACCCCTCTTTTTATTTTTGAGCTCTATTTGGTGGCATCCTTTTCGTCGCAGCTTGATAGACTATTGAACCACGCCCTTTTTTCCCAAGGCAATGAGCACTAGCGATAGCAATGGACGCCGCAACGGCAATAAAAGAAGCAGCGCAAGGCGCGGTGTAAATCATCAGCTTGCTTTCTCCAATGATCCCGAGTCGTTTGACATCCACAGCTCATCTTCATCTTCGCACACCTCTTCTTCGCAGATAAATAAGGATTCTACCCTTAAGCAGACTCACGCAAAGGGTCGAGATCCAAGGGCCACGGCTGCCATCGACGGCTTAACCAGCAGCAAGGATAGCACGACATCGCCAGACGAAGGTTTGACAATAGCACGCAGCGCACCACTGAAGCTCAACCACTCGCACTTTAAGAAGAAGGCTGCTCATAGAACTGTTCACCAGGACATGCAACCGCCAGCAGCATCTGGAATGGCTACGCCCGAGCTCCGGCCTACGCCAGAACTGCGGTCGTCACCGGCCCTCAACCCTGTGTCGCATCTATCGCAGGAGGTAGGCACCAGCTCGCAGCTGGATCTAGGCGCTCCGAGACCGGGCCACGGGCGCACGCCGAGCGCCGGCACTCCCGGTTCAGGGTCTACAGCGGTGCTGCGGCGCAACGCCAGCTCAGTGCTGGTGACTAACGTTGACAAGCACGGTGGACCACGGAGACGCCGGTCAAAGAACAGCCTGCGGTCGAAGAGCCGGTCGCAGTCGCAATCGCGCCCTGTGTCGCCAACAAGCTCGGTGTGCAGCGACATTAGCAGCTCCAGCGGCAAGAGTCTCACAATTGTGCTCAAGCTCGGGACCAGCTCGATATGCGATCCAGTCACACACATGCCCATGTTAGCCAATCTTTCCTTGCTGGTAGAAACAATCTGCAAGCTCATGGAGCAGGGTCACCGTGTTGTACTGGTCTCCAGCGGCGCCGTCGGCATCGGTCTACGCCGGCTTAAAATGCCCACCAAGCCCAAGGAGCTTGCCGCCATTCAGGTAAACATCGCAACCGCGCCCATTTTTTTTTTGGTGATGCGTCATTATTGCCGCAGCGCAGAGGGGGGCCCGTGTCTCTTTCCCGCATATCCCCCCATGTAGGGGAGTTGAGCTTTAAGGGAAATATATGCGTCTTGCACATGTGCACGAATGTGCTATACCAGTCCAATGTTATTAACCACAAACTACCACGCGCTGGATTTGCATTTATCTGTTTTTTCACTGTGTAGGCGATTGCTGCAGTCGGACAAGGCCGTTTGATGGCATTGTACGATGATCTCTTTGGTCAGCTGGGCCAGCCAGTGGCCCAGGTGCTGCTCACGCGGAATGATCTGTCACAGGTAAGAATAATACGAAGATGAGCTGTCGGGAGATCGTGTGCCGACTGTTTTGTACATCGGCAAATTTCAGCACATGTGCGTTTGTGGACAGCATGTGTGATCACTTGTCATTGTATGAGTGATCAGCGGTGACTGTAGCTGCCCCTGCTCCCTGAACCAGACACTTCTGCAGCACCGCCACACATATATGCATGGCATTTCCGGATACTGCTTAGGTACTTCTTGATCAAAACACTCCGAATTTGCGATGCTGATTTCGGATATCCTGCCCCTTGGGTGATCACTACAAAATGAAATGCATGGAATGTAGCGTACGCAATATCTCAACGCGTGCAACACGTTCGAGGCGCTGCTCGAGATGGGCGTAGTGCCAATTGTCAATGAGAACGACACGGTCAGTCTGGGTGAGATCCGGTTCGGTGACAACGACACTCTATCGGCAATCACGGCGGGAATGGTGCACGCTGATTTCCTATTCCTGTTGACAGATGTGGACTGCTTGTACACCGACAACCCACGCACAAACCCAGCGGCCAAGCCGGTGACCAACGTCACAGACATCAAGGCGCTGCGCGAAGCAGTAGACGTATCGTCGGCAGGCTCGGCCGTCGGCACAGGCGGCATGGCCACGAAGCTGATTGCCGCAGAGCTGGCGATTGCCGCCGGAGTCACGACAATCATCACTCGCGGATCGACGCCGCAGAAGGTGATTGACATCATTGACCATTTCTCGAATCCAGAACTGACAATGGATACGCCGGTTCCGGCCAGTGCACTGTGCACGCGGTTCGTGGCAAAGTCGCGCCCAATGATTGACCGCAAGTGGTGGATTCTGCACGGCATGTACTGTGCAGGCACAATCTACATTGATGCGGGAGCAGTGGTGGCCTTGGCAAGGTTCAAGAAGTCGCTGTTTGCCGCGGGCATCAAGCGCGTGGAGGGCACATTCTCGGCAAATCAAGCTGTGCGCGTGGCATTTGAACCCGAGCGTGACGCTAGCGGCCTCGAGAGCCCGGGACCGGAGGAATCACGCGCAATGACCACTTCTTCTGCTGCGACGACTCCAAGGCCGGAAGCTATTGAGATTGGTCACGGCCTTGTCAACTACACCAGTGCGGAGATCAATCGCATTCGTGGCTGCCACAGCTCAGAGTTTGAGGCGATCCTTGGATACTGCGATTCGGACAATGTCATTAACCGCGGCAATATGGTTGTCACTATTGCGGACCATGTCCTAGACGATGCGTTTGTTACTAAATCTCACAAAACCAAGATCCGCGCCGAGCAGCGCTTGCCGCTGCCGGCTTCGTCACCCAGCCTGTCGGCCATCTGAAGCCACTAATTTTTGTTTTCTTCATTCATCATTCTCATGTGTTTCTTAAATCTTTTTTCTTTTTGGACGGTCTTCCTATACATATCAATTCTTTAAGAGTCTTTTCTAATTCTTGCTTTCGGATTAGCTGAGATCCGGCATGCGCACGATAGAGTGGCCACGTTTGGATGCATGGTCCCTGAGCTTTTGAAAGACAGACATGCTCCATATGGATTCTGGTGGTTGCGTCTTGTCAGTAGCCCAGTAGAAAATGTCCCAGTCAATGTTGCTGAGCAGCGAGTCTAGGTCACCCAACTCTGCGCGCGAGAGACTGCTAAGATGCTGTGCGGCAAAGGTGCTCAGCAACAAGTCTGTCTCCAATATGCCGCGCTTGCGCATCTGGTAAAGTAATCGTCTGCGCGTTGTTTCGAGATCTTCCGATCCTGTGCGGATCTTGCGCTCGAGTCCGAGGCCAGACACCACCGTCGGATTATCACTCTCAGGCTTTGTCGCTGCTGATATACATGTCGTTTGTAGCAGTCGAGAGAATGATGCTGCGTTGCAAAGTCTCTGCCGACAGTTTGCCAGTCGGAAAACCGTGCGTGCGTACATTAGTAAAATATGGAATTGTTTTTTACACAATAAGATAGCTTTTTTGTATGATATTGTTGATGGCGGGATAAAAGAAAGAGCAGTGCAAATGCACGAAAAGTCCTGTTGTCTAGACTTTTGCTGCAAGAAAAGCTTTTTGGCTCACATATCCTTTTTTTCCGCCCTCACACACACCTGAAATAGTTGTTTTTAAGCCAAGAAAAGCATTTCTTTGCCGGTGGAATGAAGGGGTTCCGGGCGTTTGTAAAGACGCTAGCTACCAACACAGCACGACTGAACAATGTAGAGCAACTGGGGGACGTAACGCTGGTGTTAGGAAATGAGTCGGCAGACTTGGACTCTATGGTATCATCGATATCGCTGGCATATGCACTATCTTCAGAGCAAGAGAAGAGTAACATTACTGCGGCTATTCCTATTATAAACACTAACCGCTCTGATATGACTCTGCGTCCAGAATGTGGGCTACTGCTGCGTGCAACACTCGCAGCAGAGGGTGGGCGTCTAGAAGACCTAACGTTTATAGACGACTTTGACTTGTCCGCAGTGATAAGACGATATGCAGAATCGCAAGCGCACGGTCAGTTGGACGTGTGGCTGGCTGATCACAACGCCCCGGCCAGTCGACAGACTCCGCTGGAACCTTTTGTGCGCGGCATTGTCGACCACCACACAGACGAGGGTCGCTGTGCTGAGGCCTGGTGGCGTCAGATTGAGCCTGTTGGTTCGTGTACAACACTGGTGGCAGCCAAGCTCAGATCCTTGGCTATTGCTGCTTCGACCAGTGAAGTAATTGGCGCACCTCTAGCTAAAATGCTACTGGGGCCTATTCTTCTTGACACATCCAATATGAATCCCGCTGCAGGTCGTGCAACAGATAAGGATATTGAGTATGTGAGTTGGCTTGTGCCACAAGTACAATGGGCATGGCCCTCAACTACAGTAGATTCACAAAGTGAGGATTCTGACCAATTATCTTCACTTAATGTTCATAGTACTGACGAACTGTATCGTACTTTGGATAAACTGAAGGGTGATGTTTCACATTTATCTTCGTACGATTTGTTACGCAAGGATTATAAGCAGTGGGATGTTAAGGATGGTGGTGGTAAGAATTGGTCTGTGGGAATAAGTAGCATTAGTTATCGTTTGAGAAAATGGATTAAACGCGATGGTCGTGATAATATCGAAAATGCTATTGCAAAATGGGTAGAAGATCAGAATTTGGATTTGGCTTTGGTTATGACACATGGAAAAGCCAAAGAAACTAAGGGTGGGCCTAAAATTTATGGTCGTGATCTGACGGTGGTCTTTAGCTCTACTACCACTCCAGAATC
>JANBTM010000087.1:24309-39607 GCA_027578695.1 Coemansia sp. RSA 1365 | reverse complement strand
GGGGTGCGGATGAATTTTATAAGCAAAAGGCTTTAAAAAGAAAATTTTCATCAAGTGGGGAGAGCCCCTTATTCTTTTCTTTCGCCCCTTCTTTTTTTTTCTTTTTTTGTTAATTAGATTCTATATAACAAATGGCAGTCGAGAAGGAGAGTAGTGTGGCAATAGAACCAGGGTTACAGAGTAAAATAATATCAGCCTGCAGTGGAGCAATAGTAACTTCACTTTTAATGACACCTTTCGATGTGGTAAAAACACGACAACAATCTCAAACACTAATACGTGCTGACACATTACTTCCAGCCTTACGCGAATGGAGAGCAACACATTGGATACCAAGAAATGCACGACCACTTGTAGATTCCTCACTATACTCGAATATATCTGAAAATAACAATACCTCTCCAAAGCAACCTCCACAAACTTCCAAAACGCTTAGTCTCAGACGCACTGCTTCATTGTGCCTTTGTGCAGATCTTCCGCTGCCACCTGCTAATAATGCAGGTGGTTTGGGTAAGAATAATACTTTCTTCACAACAGAAGCTAATGGTTCTAGCGCAGCAGAAATGTGGAAGCGTTTGTATCGTGATCTCATAGCATTGCCTTATAGAAGACAGGAACGCGGATGGCAGCAACTGGCTAGTGTGGGTACGACAGTGGTACCACAGACAACTACTTCTACTGTAGCTACTGGTGAAAGAATTACTGGCACACTGGCGGGTATGCGACATATTGCTCAGACAGAGGGTCCAAGGACGCTATGGCGCGGATTGACACCAACGCTAGCAGCTTCAGGACCATCTACAGTGATATATTTTGTTGGTTACGACTACTTACGACAGTGGATGGGACGGCAGATGCGGCAGCGCGAATCAATGGCGCCTTACGAAAAGTACGCGTCACTACTGGCTGGATGCACTGCACGAACCTCAGCAGTGACAGCAATTGCGCCGCTAGAGCTGGTGCGTACACGAATGCAGTCTTCTGCTACTCATGATTTTCGGACGGTGATGCAGGATGTCTCGACAGAGGTCGGACGGGGCGGTCTGCGGATTCTGTGGCGTGGGCTGGTGCCGACACTCTGGCGCGATGTACCGTTTTCAGCGCTGTATTGGTTTGGATACGAGCGTTGGCGGGAGGTGGTATATGAGCCACTGTTTACGCCACCAGGCATTGACTCGATTACGACAACATCGAAACTGGCAATTGCATTTTGTTCAGGCGCATCCAGTGGCGCTGTGGCGGCGATGTTGACCACGCCGTTTGATGTAGCCAAGACCAGACGACAGATCGAGCGCTACGCGAGTCCGAAGTCTGATGTTGTACAGCACACCTCGCTGTTGCGGATGATCCGCTATATTGCGGCGACTGAAGGCACACGCGGACTGTTTGCCGGGCTGGCGCCGCGTCTGATGAAAGTTGTTCCTTCATGCGCGATTATGATTTCATCATACGAGCTGGGAAAGCAGATGCTGACATAGCAGCTTACAAACATAGATATCTCGTATTCTTTTGGGCCCACTTTTTGTTTATAAGAATTCCAGAATGGGTTATGACTAAAGATTGAACGACTAGTTGGTACTCCGGGCAACACGTACTTCCCCTGCGGCTTTAAACTGATCCACCAGTGTTCCGAGGAACCTGTTACTTTCAATGGTGGAGCTGTCAGCGATCATGCACAGGTGGCGGCGAGCGCGAGTTACAGCAACGTTGATGCGACGGTATTCGCTGAGGAAACCGATTTCCCCATTTTCATTCGAACGCACAAGGCTCAATATCACAGCCTCCTTCTCGCAACCCTGGAACCCATCAACCGAGCCAATTTCAACAGCGGGAAAACGCTTGCACAGTAGTTTTAGTAGACGTACCTGGCCACTGTACGGCGAGATAATGGCAATGTTCTTAGCAGATAGGCCAGAGGAAATAAGACGAGCGACATGTTCGATAGCCAGCTGTGCTTCGCCGACATTGATTTTGCTTTTGTTGACCCTAACTGGCCGGCCCAGACGCTTGGTGTCGACCCATTTAACAGGCTCAAAGGATTCCGTTACATCTGCACCGGCAGTGTCAATCAACACCAGTGGTGTGGCAGTGTCGACAGTATTGCGGACCATGGACATGTCACTAAGCACGTGAGCGGCAACAGAAGAGTGTGCTACTAGCTGGCTTTCGTAGAGGTACTCGGATGAAACCTTCATAATATCACGGTGCATGCGATACTGGGTGGTCAGCATATAACAGACCATATCCCCAAACATGCTGCGTACACGCTCAAACATGGTGCTGGCAGAAGATACAGTTCCAGTAGCGGCATTTCGCATGCGAGCACGCTGGTTTACATGGCTTTTAAGAGTTGGAGGCAATTGGTGATGATCCCCAGCAAGAATAAGCTTAGGCGCCTTTGAAGCAGCAATCCAGCACTCACCCTCCAACGACTGCGTAGACTCGTCAATTATAACAACGTCAAATTTACCAATGCCATCAATTTTGCCCCCAGCACCGCACAATGTGGATAACACAACCTTGGCGCCACTGACAGCTGAGCGTTTGGTGCGATCGGTATGTTTGAGTATGGTCTTGCGCATAATCCTTGCTCTAGCATACAATTCAGTTTGCTCCTCCGGAAATTTACACATCCGTGCAGCACTCATCATAAGCCTGAGATCCTTGCGCTGTTTGGCAATGGCCGGGCCTTCCAAGGCCTGCGCCCGAGAATCAAGGCTGTTGGTCTGCACAGCCTTGCGGATACGCGCTGGGTGACCAATGCGTACAATAGGAATATATCTGAATTTGCCCAAACGCTCGGCAAGGTTGTCTACTGAAACATTAGACGGTCCACAGACAAGCAAGCGCTTGCCCTGCGCCACTAGTTGCCGCACAACCTCTACCAGCGTGTGGGTTTTGCCAGTTCCAGGTGGTCCATGGATCAACGCAATCTCGCGGGCTGATACTGCCAGATTAACAGCACAACGCTGTTCGGCATTGAGAGAGTTGTCAAAGAAATCCAGAGATGCGATATTGTCAAAGCGTGGAGGCGCCTCGCCAAACAACACGCGATGCAAATCCGGGCGCGATCCCTTGACACGCTTAAGCTTGGTAATAGCTTCGAGCATGCGTTGCTGGTTAATGTCTGTGGTACGCACCTTGATGGAACATCTATTGCGCCACATCTTAGGCACAGTACTACCATTGTCCATGGCGACAGTGAGTCGTGATTCGGTAATCGACTGGATAACACCAGTTACAAGTGGTTTCGAACCACCTTTGGAGGCTGCAGCTGGCAGATCAGGTGGGGAAAAAGGCGGAACAAGTTCCACTATTTCGCCAGAGCGAAGAGTGCTGCGTGGCAGCTGGTCTCCATTTCCAGGAGGCTGGAGAGTCAATATGGCTTTACCAGCAACCCACTTCTTGTCGTTGGATATCTTTAGTCGAACCAGTGCATATCCTAGGTTCTCCAGCTCATCAGTACGCAGATTCTCTAGAAGGAACTGCAGATTGTCGACCTCATCCTGCTCGTTTGCGATCAACTCCGCATGACCATTTGCAAACTCTTTAATTTTTTGGTTCATCATAAAAACACTTTGGTTTACCTATAGAAAAGATTTTTTCGTAGCAGTAAACTAAAGGCAAGATATTTTTTTAAAACAAGACAAACGTCAAAGAAAAAAATAAAGTAGAGCAGAACTGGTGTCAGCTTCCTTGACACTGAAAAAAAAAGGCAGTGAATATTGCGCAGAGTTTGATGGCATCAATGCTAGTGGCGTGGAATGCAGATCAATTGAGTGATTGTGATGTACCTGGATCGGGAAGCTTAAATCTGAACTACCCACGGCAGATAAAATGCAAAAAAACATTGGATAATTGTGATAGCATTGTACAGAAAGCGGTGGCGCAGGAAAAGCCAGGGGTCGATCAGTAAATTTTAGAGTTTATGACAGTCTACGCAGTAGAAAATAAAATAAAATAAAACACAGTGAGCTTGCTTAGTCAGGAAAGCGCAGTTCGGCAACCGCCTCAAGATGAGCAAACAAGGCTTTTAAGAAAGGGTTGCGAGCTGCGACGGTGCTGCTGTCAGCTACTACGCACAAGTGACGGCGGGCGCGAGTGACGGCAACGTTGATGCGGCGGTAGTCAGACAGAAAACCGATCTCTCGGTCGGGATTTGAGCGCACAAGACTTAATACTACAGCCTCTTTCTCGCGACCCTGGAACCCATCGACAGAGCCAATTTCCAAATCGGGAAAGTGCGGGCGTAATAGCGACACAAGCAAACGTACTTGAGCGTTGTATGGCGAGATGACTGCAATCTGACGCGGATGCAGGCCAGCGGCAACCAGTGCTTCGACATGGCGCACAACCAGGGCAGCCTCACCGCGGTTAAGGCGGCTATCGGCATCGGACACCAGCGGCGACGCGTCATCAGCAGATTCGAGCATGGCAGCAGTTGCGGTGTCCACAAGCACCAGCGGTGCACATGTGTCATCGGTGGACTCTATTCCTTCCAAGTCGGCAAGTAAATGAGCTTCAACCAAAGGATGAGCAACCAGACGCGCGTGGTAGAGTACATCAGAGGGGACGCGCATAATATCAGCGTGCATACGGTACTGCGTGGTCAGCATACAGCAGACAGCATCGCCAAAGCGCTCACGCACACGAGTAAACATAGACGAGTGTGGCGGGGCATCGCGACAACGCAGTGTAGGCGGCAGCTGATGGTGATCGCCAGCGAGTATCAGAACAGGCGCCAGCAGTGCAGCAATCCAACATTCTGCCTCCAACGCCTGCGTAGCCTCATCTACAACTACAACATCAAAAGCATGCCGTGCACTGCGCAGACTACGCCCAGCAGCGCCGCTAAGCGTAGCTAACACTACTTGCGCGTCACAAATTGTCTGCCGCACTACTGCAGCCTCACGTCGTCGATGTTCACCACGGAGTTCGCGCACCTGCGCGTAAAGTGCACGTCGCTCGCCTGCGCGTTTGCTTTTGCGCGCTTGCGCCAGCGTCGCATCGATTTCGCGCCGCACATCTGCCACCACACGCCCGCCGTCTGACTCACGCACACAGGCGTCTAGACCGTGCACCGCCGCTCCAGCCAACATGCGCGCTGGATGTCCTAGCCGTACCACGCGCACACGCTGCCGTGCTAGCCGCTCCGCCACATTGTCTACTGCCACGTTAGATGGTGCACACACTAGCACGGCTTTGCCCTGTGTAGCAAGCTGTCGTACTACCTCCACCAGCGTGTGCGTCTTACCTGTACCCGGCGGCCCGTGGATCAGAGCCACATCACGAGCTGCCACTGCGCGTCGCACTGCCGTAAGCTGCGAAGGGTTGAGTGTGCAGGTGTCATCCGATCCATTCGGCTGGTCAACATCTCCTGTCTCATCTAACTCCTTCACTTCTCTGGTAATGTCCGCATCTTCCTCAAACCGTGGTTGCGCATCTCCAAACAAAACGCTGTGTAGCATCGGTCGCTTATCCACCGCAGCCAGGTCGCGCAGCGCCTGCAGCATACGGCGGTACGGTGTGTCGTTAGCCAGCTTGCGCACAGAGCAGCGCTCGCGCCATTCGGTAGGAACTACCGCGTCGCTGCCTAGTGCTACCACAACGCGCGCCGCTGCCATTGTCCACACAACACCCTCCAGGGGTGCCTCTTTGTTGTGCCCACCTCCTGCGCGCTCTACGCCCACAATGTCGCCTGCCCGCAGCGCCGTCGGCGGCAGTGCGTCGCCCGCAACCGCCGCCTCTGCCGTCACTAGCAGCCGACCGCCAAGCCCCGTGCGTGTCGCCGTAATGCGTAGCCCTGCTAGCGCAAACCCCAGCCGCTGTAATTGTGTCGCCGCCATCCCACGTCCTAGCTGCTGTGCCTGCTCCACTTCGCTCGCCCGCTCGCGCTCCACCACCTCTGTCTGCTGCCGCACAAACTCCGCTATAGCGCTTTCAATGCCGTCTGCCGTGCCGCTAGGTACGCTTCTCTCTGTATTGTCTGTCATATTACCCGTCATTTTCTCAATAATGTCCGCTGCTAAGAAGTCTATGCATGTGCTCAGCTTCGTGTCTACTCCATTGTGTCCTAGGTAGTTTCTCACTCCCTTCTGATGTTATTCCCTTACGGGAAATGTCTACGTGTCTTTGCTTTTATTGCTAAAGATGTATTTTTTTTTACAGAAAGAAATGAAACAAAAAGCAAGTGCTGCATACGGAAATACCCTAGCATCCGCTTGAAATGCTGAGCCCCGAGCTGACCGTTGACGTCGATGAATATCCGACATTTCCGCCTGCATAGATGCCCGATGTCGCCATTGCTTCGTTGACAGCCTTAATGTCCGCTGGTGACGACGCCAAGGTGGCAGCTTTGGATAAATTTACCGCCGCCGTAGGCGCCCGCCCAAAGCGCTCTGTCAGCTCTACTACCCACGGCTCACGCACCACTGCGTCAATTGTTGGTCGCAAGAGTGGGTCAATTGCCAGCATGTTTTTAATGACACTATTGGCAGGATCGTCACGCGCCAGCCAGTGGTCAATAACACGCCCGCGGTACTTGAGATATAATGTGTAGTTCGAGTCAACCGCCTTTGCCACCTCCCACGGAAAGTGACCCGAGACCATTGCCAGGAAAATAATCCCCAGTGCCCACACATCCACCTTACGCGGGTCGTACTGCGCCCGTGGCACAAATACCTCGGGTGCAATATACGGGTCCGACCCGCAAATTCCGCGCGTCTGTGCTGGTTGTTGTGCATCAAATGTCGACGAGCATCCAAAGTCAATAATTTTTAAATTACCCTCCTCGTCCACGCAAAGATTGTCCAGCTTCATGTCACGGTGGGCCACCCGCGCTGTGTCGTGCAGATATGCCACCCCCGACACCAGCTGCAAAAACAGTCGGTCGATCTCTTCCCGTGCAAGCCCTCCGCTTTGCACAACTGTAAACAGATCCTTTTCGCAGTACTCCATCACGCTGTACACTGTGCCGTCTGTCTCCCGCACAAACTGGTACGTACGGATGACGTTTGGATGCCGCAACGATAGACTAAAGCTGGCCTCGTCTAGCAGGTGCTTCCACTGCCGCACATTCATATCCGTTGTCATCTTGCTACGGTCACCCGCTGACGGAAACGTGAACGTCTTGACTGCGTATAGCCGTCCATCACATCCCTGGTGCAACTTTACATATCCACCTGTTCCCTGCCCTATTGTCTGCACTGGCAGTCCGTATGTCTCTAGAATGTAGCCTTCCGGCCGGTCACTGATCACCGGCGCGTTTTCGTCGCTGGCTGTAGATGTGGTCGACGACGTCGAAGGCCGCCGTAAGAGTACTGTCGATGACGTTGGCGGCTGTTGCAAACGCTTCTGCACGCTGTTGTCATGACCATGGCCGTTTTCGTGCTGCCGCAAATGTACCATACTATGGTGACCATGGTGTTGTGAGTCGCCTGAGCCATGTCGACTGTGGTGTTTCCGATGCAAACTACTAAAGAGTCGCCGAAAGTGTGCAAACTTCTTTTTACCTTGTGCATTTCCTGACACACCGTTGCTGCCGTTGTCATACAACGTGTGTGCTGGAGATACCTCGTGCTTGCCGCTGTGCATATTTTGAGACTGTTGTATGTCCTGTCTATTAAATTTGAATAATTGTCCGCTTTATCGCGCAGTAGTATCGGATGTTTGTTATAGAACAAACCACTTTATACTATCAACAGGGTGAATAAAAAAAAAGGGTTCTCAATAGGATAGTTATTTTTGGTCCCGTTTGTCGGGGGGGAGGTTCTTTGTTTTTTGTGTGTGTGGGGTGGAAAGTATAAGAGAAAGATTGTGTATTTCGCAGAATGAAATAGAACAAGAGTCGAGAAAAAAAAAAAGTATGTGTCAGATAGACCCTAGCACTAGAATCTGGATATACAAAAGAAAAAAAAAACAGTCCTTCTCTTTAAGGCCTGGAATGAATAACAAATATACAATAAAAAATGTAGTCAAAATAAAAACTAAAAAGAAAGAATTATCATAGCTGTATGAATGCTAACATACGTTTTGTTCTAAAAAAACAAAAAACTTGAACGCAAGGGTATAGGGGCCGGTCAGAAAGCTTTAAGTACCTGTAAAAGAATGGCCTGATAAAGGGCCCAGACGGCCGCTCCGAAAGCCGCAATTTTTTTTCCTCACGGTTTGCCAAGCTGTTTTTTGGGGGGAGGGGGGTTTAGTCACGAAATTATTATTAGTAATACCGTAAACGATTGGTGCGATTACTAAAAGCTGGTATTTTGTCATCATTCACCCGCCCACTGTGCTACGCGGCACGGGTTTATTTCTTTGTGCTCCTTCCTCTTTCATCTCCGACTTCCGACACCTTTTTTTGCGGAAGTGACTGCTTGTTGCAAGCGAACGTATCTCGCAGTGGACTCCCGCAAGCACTGATAACCTAGACATGTGTGCTTACACAAGGAGTTCAACCCTAGGGAGGATGTTAATGAGCATACCCTTTCCCAGACATACATGTTTACTTGTCCCTCACAACCCTTGCTCAGTGCCCCCCCCCCCGTTTATTGTCAGAGTATTTCTTGTGACAAGGTCAAATAACCACAACGGAAAACTAAGCCCTGTATCAGCATATGGCTGCTTGGCACCATTCACCACACAATGTTATATTTTCCTGCATCTTGTCAAATGTCGCCATGCGTAATCTCCACTTCCCTTGGCGGCTGCGGAAATCAATACCGCAGCCTGATATTCCACTACAAAAATTTTTTCCAGGGTTTAATGACTTTTTGGACATCAGCCGGAAAATCCTTGGCTGCTGAGTAAAAGGCGTGAAGGAAGCTTCTGTGGCTTTCAACAAGGTGAGGTTGGCAAGTCACATTTTGTCTGACACACACCCGCATTTTTCTAGCTCTTACAAAGGCTTTCACTCGGCGCCGACTCGGCCTTTTTCTATTTTTATTTCACTACACGGGGGTTTTTCGGAAAAGAAGGAGCCGCGCAAGGAAATGTTACCCCGCCCATAGAAATTCCTGGAAGCTTGCGTCATTGGCAATGCAAGAAAGCCGCTGGCTGCCACATGGACTTTTTTTGTGCTGGCGCACAGATGAAATGATTTCCCAAGCTTATTGTGTGATTTTGCTACGACCTGTGGACCAAACCAGCGTTTTATAAAATCATCAACAGTTAATTTCAAATCAACAACTAGGTTCTAAGATATGCTTCTGGTCAGTGACTGGAACCATGGGTCACAGATGATGCCGTGGATATCAGTGCGTGAAGTAGGATTAATATCGAAGACCCTGCTCATCGCGTGCTTAGCCGTTGGCATCGTGGTGGCTGTTGTGTGGGCGCTCAGTCTTGTCGTGTTAAAGTTGATTGCTGACGCCGCTAATGACGATAATACCTTTGCCGGAGTCAAATCGATGGTGCCAGAAAACCACGTATCAATAAATGCCTTGTTGTTTCCAGAAAATGCCTTGTAGCGGTTGTCTTTAGCTGACTGAGCGATTGCCCAAGGAAATTGCTGATGCTGCATAGCAAAGTATATAATCCCGACTGCCCAAATATCTACCTTGACTGCCGAGTAATACCCGCCTAGAAAAAGCTCTGGTGCCATATACGGGTCCGAGCCACACATCCCAAAAGACATTGTTTCAACATACTCGCAATCCTCCTGTTGTTGTTCGCGCGGGACTATGTACGGTACAGTTCGGGAACGACCCCCACGGGGCCTGCGACTGGCCTGAGATGCAACCACTGCTGCTTGTGGATTTTGAGCGCGGCGCCTTCTAAATAAAGTTGCACATCCAAAGTCGACAATCTTGAGCACGCCCTGCTCGGTGATACAGACATTGTCTAGCTTTAGGTCACGATGTCCGATGCCCATGCTATGCAAGTATTGTACGCCGCGGACAAGCTGCACAAAGTACCAGTCAAGCACCCTGTCTGGAATGCTCGGAATCTTGCCAGCCACCTGAAACTGTAGTAGTGTGAGCAAGTCTATTTTACAGGCATCCATGACCACATAACATTTGCCATGATCCGGCTCAACGATAATTTCATGAGTATGCACAATGTTCTGATGCCGCACTGTTGCCGCTATCCCGAGCTCCTCCAACACACGACGTCCAAGGACTCCAACGACCGCGCTGCTTTTCTGCTGATGTGGCAACATAGAGGACGGCTGTTGTGGCAGCTCGTTTGCCAAATGCAAGGTTTTGATTGCAACTACCTACTCATGATGCCAATCCCAAAGAAGATAAAGTTAGTATCTGCGCTGTGTAATCTCGGTATGTTTTTAGCCAATGACCGCGCACGTGGGCCCTGTAGACGCTGTTGGTGGTGGGTGCGTTACGTCGATCGACAATACAACTGCAATGGCATCTCGCAAATGCAACCCAT
The DNA here is from genome assembly GCA_027578695.1 of Coemansia sp. RSA 1365. NCBI lineage: Eukaryota > Fungi > Kickxellomycota > Kickxellomycetes > Kickxellales > Kickxellaceae > Coemansia > Coemansia sp. RSA 1365. The sequence goes on along the minus strand of JANBTM010000087.1, from coordinate 29,227 downwards.
TACAGAAACGTAACAAAAACATACGTGGGAAAAATGTGCAAAAAAGAAACGTACCTTTTTTGTTGAGGATGTAAAATGGAGGTCAACGCATCCGCCAGTGCCAGCGCCCAACATCCGAACGCTTTTGCCAAACATACTATGCGTCCATCCTGTCGGTCGAATGTTCAATGATAGTGTGCTGTCTACGGCATTCACATTGTTATCGGTAGGAGTGTTTCTGTATATCGACCCAAACAAGACGTTGCCAGCAACACCGTTATTGCTTGATGGTGTGGTTACCAAGGTCGACTTGCTCGACAACCGAGATGCAGTTAGTAGTCCCATCTTTTGTCCAAACACAGCAGTCTTTTGGCTGGACGACGGTGGCGGAAGCAGTCCAAAGCTTGGTGCCTGTTGTGAATCAGTATCAAAGGTGCACTGTATTGTAGGTTCGGAGGATACTTCAGTACGCGCCATTATTGATGCATTTGTAAAGCTAGTCATCAAGAGAGATTATTGTATATGGTTGATGCAAAAAAGTGGCGACAAGAAAACAATAGCTTTTTTTCTTCTTCCCCGCGTGTGCTTATATACAAGACAAATGCTATTTGAATGAGTCGGAGTCGGAAAAATTAGCTGGCGAAGGAAGAAAGGAGTTTGGGCCGAGCTTCCAGAGTTTGCTTGGCGACTGACAAATGTGAGGGGATATATGCGAGGAAGGCTAAAATGGGCCGTGAGTGCAAAAGAAGGAGGAGGAGCTTATGAACAAGATGCTCGGTATTCACAAGAGAAAGGAAGACAAACTGGTTGCTTATGCTAAGAGTTATAGCTTTTTGTTTTCTACAGCTTGCGTGCTCTGCTGTACCCAAAACACAAGCAGTGCTTCTTAGAGCAACAGTAAAGTGGGTGTTTAAAAAAGATGTTAATAATGTTTGATGAGGGGATTAGTGATATGCGAAGCAATGAGGTTGCACAGCCTATTGGAACGCCTGCAGATTCTAGACGAAAAAGGACAAATGACAGCAACCAAAAAAGGGAAAAAAAGAAAGCTAGTAGAAAGGTTAAGCTGCAGGGCAGACACGTTTATTTCTGCTGAGTGTATAGCGAAAAAAAGAAAATATGTATATTTCGAGACTAGTGTAGAATATTGAAGGATATGTTAAAAGTTATAGTTTATAAGGGATGTGTGAGCCAAAAGCCAGTTTAAAAAATTTTATCATTCTCATTAAATCTGGCATTGCGACCAGTTGGTCGGGTTTATATAACACAACAGCGAATAATGAGCAAAGACCAGAATGAAGAAAGTAAAGAGACATCATTTGCCATACATTTAGCAAGTGCTTTTACTGCCAAAACATTGCCTGCTATTTTTTTTTCTTCGTGGCTTTTCTTTCCGCAGACTGGAGAAATTACACAAAGGCTTTTAGGCACGATATCTGTTGCCCTTCCAAGCTTATCGCTTCTAATCGACTGGCTCAGGATTTTTCTTTCTTCACCGAAGCACACGTGAAGCAAAACAGTCATTTTCATTGGTCTGATTTTCATCGATAAACCAATGGCACCAAAAAGTACCACTTCAAGTTCCGCTCTTCTCACTAAATCCTCTTTCCATGTTTCCTTCGCCAGGTTTGGCAAAAAATAAGTGGCACGCAAGGGACCGATGACAAATAAAGAACAAAAAACAAAGGGTGCAAATCGTCTGCGATCTTAGCACGATAGCATTTTGGTCTGGAAAACAAAAAGTACTGCTGGTCCACCAATGCTGCCAACACTCACCAACCACTTGCTTACACGTGAGCATTGCTGACAGCGCAGAAGACAGAAATCGGGGGCATGCGCAAAGACCAAATGTCATTTTTCTTCCGGACAATCCCAGCCCATGCCACCATTGGTGTATGCGTAACAGGATGCGTACGTGAGACAAGTTTCTGCAGTGAGCCTCGGAGAATTTAGGATCTTTTAGCTTTATCGCAGGGCCATCGCCAAACCAAGAAACGCTTGTTCATGGATATGATGACGTCGCTTGGAACCAAACACATCATTTTCCCCTCCTCCGCATTGCCATTTCTCCTGCCAGCTCACGTAATGAAAAAGCTGAAAACCCCCCAACAGCAGTAAACGACGCACTAGTGTCAAATGCTGCAAATGTTTTTACCACTGTTACCACCATAGCTGCTAATTCCATTCAAAGTATACAAGCTTATAATGCATGTTGCATCACTGAGATGTGGATGCTCTAAAATAGAGCAGTAGCAATGAGAAGTGCTGCGCACTGACGTCTGCCTCTCTCGCGCTAGTGTATGCAAATTTAAGTCACTTTGATACTGGTTGCCAGCAACTACATCGATCGTTGTTTCTTGCATGGTGGCTTTTTTGCATTTCAAGATTTTATACTTGGAAATGAGGCATCTGCTTCTCAATTGCTTTCAACTTATTTACTAAACGTGCATATATCCAGCTGCTAAAAAAAAAAGCTAGCAATACGAGCCACACACAAGAAACAAGGTTTCTCAGACAAAGTACTACAAGCAATAAGCTCAAGCACGCTCAGGGTAGTGCCAAATTGCACAATGATGCGCTATTGCAGATACGCCAATTGGATGTAACAAAAAACAACGCAACTATCTGCTAATCTGTCATAAATGACTCATTCAGTTTGCTTTGGTCTTCTCATTTTTGGTAAAGCACATTCATTTTGCGCTATTAGATGTTTAAAACATTTGTCAATATTTTTTGGTAATCATATTTATAAATTACCAACATGCGAGGTAAACCTTGTCCAAATAACTTTAAACCCGAGTCATGGTTAAACATGCTAAAAACTCCTCCTTCCACATGCTTACAAACATTGGATAGAGCGCAACCATATCAAGAATATACTTTCATATACAAGGGTAAGCAAGCAAAGACACATTAACTAGATACATAATCAAACATTCCCAAATAATAAAGATAATTGCAACACTGATACACGAATGAAGAAAAAGGAAAAAAAAAAGACAGGGAAAGATTATGCTTAACAACACTTCTAATAGCATATAGCCATAGGGCAGTGTAAGTATCCATGCTCTCCTTGAACGCAATAATAAATGATAGAAATGAGAGTAGAAATGCGCAAAACTTTAGCGCAAAACAAATACAATATTCAGAAGGAAGATGGGGACCTGCTACCACTGAGATCTCTGGGTACCTGTGCAGCAAAGTCGGTGGTGCTGTCAGTCTGTTCTAGCAGCGACGGCAGCGGGTTCCGCGCGTTATAATCAAAGCGATTGGAAATACGGCCGCTACTCTTGGTAGGTGTCCCGGTTTCTTCTGCAGGAACCGCAATCTTAAGCTGGCTCCAGCGCCGCACATTATCATAAACAGCCTCAGCTTGGGTAGGGGCCACAGTAAGCTCACGCAGATGTGGACGTAGATAATCGTGACAAAGGCGGTGTAATCGGTCGCGGGTAGTGTCCAGCTCTTCCTGAAGTTGGCGCACATTTTCTTCAGCCAACTCTGCTTGCTTCTGCGCGTCTCGGCATTCAATTTTAAGTTTAGCAGTCTCTGCTCGCAAAGCAGCGCTGCCAGCAACAGCATCATCGTTTGCATCATCGTTGAGGTCAATCGAACTAACAGCTGCCAGGGCTGCTTCAGCATGCGAGCGGGCCTGGGAGCGGGCATCCTCGAGTTGGCGCTGCAGTGCGTCACACTCGTCCTTCAACGTCTCGTTTTCGTCCGTAAGACGCGCAATATCAACCTGATCGGACTTGCCGTCAAGCGCCAGACGCGAGGCCAAACTTCGCTTCATCTCCAGCTGCAAAACGCGACGCTGCTCCTCAAAATCGCGCATCTTCTTGCGCGTCTGCTTAAGCTCGTCCTGCAGCTGCCGGCACTCCTGCTGAGACTCACACAACTGCGACTGCAACTGGGCGTTCTGCTCCAAAATGCGATGTTCGGCACCAGCCGAATTTTCCGAAAATGCGCGCAGTGTAACGGTCTCACTGGTAGTCGCGGTTTCCGCTCGCGCACGTGACGCCGCCGAGGCTGGAGATGTGTTGGCGTCGGCTTCCACGCGGAGGTCCATGGCCACACGGTGCCAGTGGTCCGAGTTGAGGCGCTCGCGCGTCAGCTCCTCCTGTAGCTCACGAATGTGGGCATCCTTGTCCTCGAGCATACGCATGCGCTGTGTGGCCATCGAGGACTCGACAGCCAAGGCGCGGCGCGCGTCATCCAGTTGCTGCTGATCAGCGTTGCTTATGCCATGTGGCAGCGTGCATTGCGGTGGGTTGGCAGTTGCATCCGTCAACCGCGCGCACTCGTCTCGGAAATCCGCCACCTCACTACGCAGGCGATCCAGCTCGCGGTTCGCGCGGCGGTTGGCAGCGCACGTGCGTCCAAAATCGTCAAGCAGGGCGGTGTATGGCTCACCCGTCTTGGTGCCCATAGCGGTTGTAAGCATCTTGCAGCGCATGTTCAAATCAAAGATCGAGCGCTGCTGCTTCTGAATCAGCTTCTGTTGCGCAACCATGTCGCCGCCGTACCCGCGTTCCTCGCTGTCAAAATCCTCCTCATCACTTGACTCAAACTCTTGGTCTTTAAGGTCGCCGTCGCTGAGCATCTCCTCCTTGTGGTACCAGTTGCTGCGGATCGGCGTCTTCCCTGCCCGCTGCGTGGACGCCCGCGCTTTGCGCCCTGACGCGCTTATAAAGCTCGATCCCGCATCGCCTGCCCGCACCCCGCCGGACTGCCGTGCGCCGCCACGTGCTTGCGAGCCGCTCAGTCCCGAGGGCGTGTGAGACCCAATCCCAGAGCCGTTAAACGACGCACGATGTGCGTGAGACCCCGCACCCACAGCCAGTCCGTTACCGCGCGGCTGCGTGTCGTACTGAAATGAGCTACCTGCATACGCAACCGAACCGGCACGCCCCCGCCCGCTTGCTGACGGGCCCCATGCATA
>JANBTM010000087.1:12135-24209 GCA_027578695.1 Coemansia sp. RSA 1365 | reverse complement strand
GCTCGGCGTCTCAGGCGTAAGCACATTGTTTGCTGCGCTGCGCAACCCAGCCGATGCGCTCATGCTCGCCCGCGTCTGCCCCATTGCATACATCGCCGCCTGATGTGCGTCCCGCCCCGGAGTTTGCGCGTACATGCTTGAGTTGTCAAAGTTAGCCCGGCTTAACTGCAAATCGAGTCCAAAATTAGTGGCCACTGACCGTCCATCGAACGTATCAAACTCCGCCTGCGAGTGTTGTAGCCCTGCCGGAGATGCAACAGCGCTTCTCCGCCTGCCTGCGCGCGGCGTAGATTGCGCACGTGATCTGTCGGCTACGTCGCCTCCAGCAATACGCGCCATCTCTGCTGAGTGGGGGCCACCGCCTAGAACAGTAGAGATTGTGGCGCGATGTGCAGTAGGCGGTGTTCCATACAACTCCTGCCGTGCTGCAACGCGCCGCGGCGAAAGCGCTCCCTCCGTTTGCTGTTGCTGGGCATGCTGTCTGCCCCCTCTGTCATTGTACTCAGTGCTGCCGGCGTATGTTCCCGCCCGCGCCTGTCCACCACTTCCTGCGACAATCCCCCGCGCCGTCACCGGATTCAGCTCCACATGCCCGCTCTGGAGCCCGTTTCCCTTAAGCTGCATGCCAGCATATCTGTCCAGATACATGTCTGGTGACCCGCGAGCCCCCTGCGACCCTGACGCGTTAGAGACGTCGCGATACGTCGCTGGTCTTATCTGCTCAACGCTGACCTGCCCGCGTGACGAGGTTGGTCTGTTGCCAAGTCCATTCAATTTGTAACGTTCGTCTGCTGACATCAGCCGGTGCGGCGCTGACACTGGAATGTTCTCGTCCCCGTAGTACTGGTCGTGGCGTGTATCAATAGAAAGCCCATTCTCCGCTGCTGCAATGTTGCTATAGATTTGTCTGTCTGCCTCCTTTGGCGATGTTGAGCGATGTGTAAACATTGACTCCAACCACTCCTTTGTTTGACAATAGAAACTATGTTTTGCACGTAAAAAAAAGTAATTTATATGCTTTTGGATTCTTAGAAGAAAGAGAAAATAAATATCAAAAAAAACGTGATATGTGGTGGGGAAAATGCTTGATAGAGGAAGGGATCAAGTGAGGAAAATGATGAAAAAGTAGGCAGAGCGTAAAGAGTGGAGAGAAGATACTCTCTTCGTAATTACCTATTCCCAGACCAGTAAACACCAAGCCCATCAACCCATGCGGGATGTGCATGCTCTGGCTTTTCTGCGTACCCACGTGCTTGAAAGCAGGGCACAGGCCTCCCTTCTGTAAGCCTTTCCCAGCAGACAGTACGCGCAAGATTCAGAGCTCTGCAAGATACTTGCCTATTCAAATGCCCAACGTTTTTTCTTAGCATTATTGGTAACAATGTTATACTTTATCTTGAGTGGCGCCTATGTAAGCGTATAATGACCAGTGACTCCCAGGAAGTCTGTCATTCTCGCCCTTCTTCTCTTCTAACTCTGCTTTGTCTCGCTCATTGCCACACACACAATGTCTCTAGCATATATTCATAAAACTCACTTCTTCTTTGCTCGTATGTGGCTTGCCAACACTTTTATCGTATTATACTACTACCAAGCTCAATAGTGCTTTGCTGATGTTGATGGCTGTGGCAGTGAAAGCAGAATCTCGCATTCGCGTACTTTCGAATATACACCAATTTATGGTTATCTGATATAAACAAATAAGCAGTATTTTGTATGTATCTGTGTTAAAGTTGGTTCATTGGCAAGATTATTTTTGTCGGAATTCATACAACAGGTTTGTGCCAGGGATAACGAGTTTACACCACAAGTGGAGGCGCTATTTAGTTGTCGACATTGTAGCTGGGTCTGCACATAGGAGTGGATAATAAAAATAAATAACAAAAAAAATTGTGTAGAAGGATTTCGTTTATTGCAGACACAGCAGGTATCTCAATTTCTACTCCAACACTTTACCACTACTCCGCTGTATCTTTCAAAAAATGACTTGTCTATAAATGTTTACATCCAGTATAGTCACATCTGACAAGAAGCGCATAATTTACATTTCTAAGAGAATTTGCTTTTGTGTTTCGACGTTCTTGTATGAAAATTTTCTAATATTTTTGTGTAGTTAACATTTTTATAGTTAACTTATGAAGCTGATATATTTAATTTATATATTTTAGAGTGAAACATGTGTTTAATGTTCTTATTGCACAAAGACATACTTGGGCGTGTCAGATGTTATAATTTTTAAATAGACAACCTGTCGTCCTACGCATATGACTTCTATTTGCTACTTGTATCTGGAAGCAAGAAAAGCGTTTATTCTCATTAAAGAGAAACAACTGCTAAGAAAAACAGATACAGCCAACCTTGCAGGAGTTGATGATTCATGGGCTGTTGTTGTTGCTAGTTGCACCGTTGCTTTTTACTCCCAGCAATTTTGACAGCTGTTGACATCCCATGTCTTATTATATGGGAAATATTTATCTGCAGCGCAAAACTATCGCCTACATATGACACAAATACACTGCTATTCAGGCACAAATTCGTCATGGTAATTATCGCAAAAATCATGTTAATTAAACGCAAACTCTTTTGCAAGTAGCAACACTTATGCGGTTCTCCGAGCTCGCATGCAGCAAGCCGAAAAGGGGGAGTTGCTAATATTGTTGTCACATGCTTTCAAATCTTCTAGAAACTTTGTTGGCTCTACTTCCCCACACCCACTCTATTGTACTTTATATTTTCAGCGTGAGACTTTAATGAGCCGTTCATTTTCCCGAAAAGAATAACTTTGGATAGACGCACCTTCCATCCCTGAGCCAACCAGGGCTCACACGTGGATTAGCTGCGGATTCCTACGGGAACCCTTTTCACTGGGTAAGAATTAACGATTCCGTTCGGAACAGCTCCATCCTTGGAAAAAAAATGATGTGCATTATGCGCGCATCTTGCACGGTACTGACATAGAAATATCCGATTCTTATTTGTTGAGAGCTGTAAAATGTTCTAGAAACCTTTCTTCTTAGAAAACCTGGTGACGAAAGCATTGGCTCATTTTCAAGTGTAGCACAATATAAAAATTATAAACGATTCTCATTTGTTCCCTTCTAAGCGCTGACCCTCCCGTGCACGCATACAGGTACGCAAACAGGCAATGTCTGTAAATCTATTGCGCTATTTTTCTTCTGTAAATATGATAACGATTTTGACCCAGAGATTCAAAATGTGACAACTAAGAATTTATTTGATAGAAAAAAGCATCTGCGATTACGTAGCATAAATAGGAGGTCAATCGCCACAAATTAAACTTTTATACTATTCGAAAGAAGCTCTACATGCTCTGTTAGCTGGTATAATAATCCGCTACTTTAATAACTACTTGTCATTTTCCTTTTATAATTTGAATATCAAGTAGTTTTTTGTTTATATATTTATCATGTTGTTTAGAAAGGCAAAGACTAAAAAGGCTGTTGTCGACCAAAAGCCTTACCACTGTATGGACACAGATGTGGTTATGCGTGAATTTGATGTCGATATTGCCACTGGACTCTCCACTAGCGAGGCTGAGCGCAGATTGACTGTTTATGGACCTAATGAGATGCGTGGAGGAGGACGTCCCAGCGCGCTAAAGATTCTTTTCCGCCAACTAGCCAACCTAATGACAGTTATTCTCATCGCCGCCGTTGCAATTGCATTTGCAATCAAAGACTGGATTGAAGCAGGTAAAGTACCTGTTTTTTTTTATGCCTGATATTTTACCGATGCAAAACCATCTTCTTATTCTCACGCAGCTTCCCGCACACGCGTGACTGACGTGTTGGTTACTAACGTGATATTTTTCAGATATTTTCCGCATGATTTAGGCGTTGTTATTGGCGTGATTGTCTTCAATACGGCTATCGGCTTTGCACAAGAATTTAAGGCAGAGAAGACTATGGACTCGCTGCGCAAAATGACCTCACCGACGTCGCGGGTATTAAGAAGCGGCCATCAGATTGTTGTTCCCACTATGGATCTGGTTCCTGGTGATATAATTTATCTTGAGAGCGGCGATGTTGTTGGAGCTGATTGTCGGCTATTTGAGATATTCAATCTTGAAACTGACGAGGCACTGCTTACCGGCGAAGCTTTGCCAATTGCCAAAGAGCCTGAACCCTTTGATGACCCTGAACTGCCGCTTGGCGATCGTATCAACCTGTCTTTTTCCAGCACCACAGTCACCAAGGGCCGCGCAAAGGGCATAGTCTATGCAACTGGCATGTCTTCTGAAGTCGGAAAAATCGCAAAAAAGCTGATGGAAACTAACAAGTCTAAGAAAACGCCGCTGCAGAAGGCATTAGACAGGATGTCCTGGCTCTTGCTCGCTATAGCAGTCGTTTCGGTTCTCATTGTGTTTGGTGCCAACAAGTTCAATATTGAGAACGAGGTGCTTCTATACGCTATAGGCCTGGCCATTGCTACTATTCCGGAGGGATTGATTGCTGTTGTCACATTAACAATGTCGCTGGGCGTGAGCACGCTGGCTAAGAAGCGCGCTCTGGTTCGCAGACTGGTTGCACTTGAAAGCCTGGGATCGGTTACTAACATTTGCTCGGACAAAACTGGAACTCTCACTCAGTCAAAGATGGTGCTTGTGCGCGCCTGGCTTCCCAAGGAAGGCTTTTTCCGTGTCTCAGGGTTGGGCTTTGAACCTGTGGGTGAAGTCACTACAAAGCAGCAGACAGAGTCAAATCATCCGGCGGTCGATAATCAGGTAAACTTTGCACAAGACAGCCCAGATAATGGCTGCGGCAAAGCAGCTCCCATTAAAGCTAGCGAAGAAACCGTTACAATTAACCAGGACAACATGTCGGCGCCCTTCCGTCGAATTGCTCAAGGAGCAGCGCTGTGCAACATGTCCGAAATCAGAAAAGACAGTGAAACTGGCGACTGGTACGGTATCGGTGATCCGACCGAGATTGCGCTGCAGGTGTTTGCCTCAAAACTGTCCATGGGAAAGCCGATGCTGACCAACGGCGAGAATCAATGGAAACTGGTCTGCGAGTTTCCCTTTGACTCAGGTATCAAGCGTATGAGCGTCGTGGCCAGAAACATGCGCACTGACGAGCATATCATTTTCCTAAAAGGCGCAACTGAGCGCGTGGTCCCATGCTGCACTGGACGCCAGCACGGAGAGAGCGTCACTGACATAACGCCAGATGAATTGCAAGCATATCTTGATCCGCAGATCCAGGAAATGGGGCGCGATGGCCTGCGTGTCCTTTCCATTGCTTTCCGCCATCTGACGACTGCAGAGAAAGGGCTTGACATGAACAAGACTAACCGCGAAGAAGTGGAAATCGGCATGACATTTTTAGGCCTTGTAGGCATCTACGATCCACCTCGACCAGAGTCCTTCCCAAGTGTGATGGAGTGCTACCGTGCAGGCATCCAAGTTACTATGCTTACCGGCGACCATCCACATACTGCAGCAGCCATTGCACGACAGGTGGGTATATTGCAGGACGATGACGGTGACGGCGATGAAACTACAAAAGAGAAGGGTGATCACCAGGCACTTAATCTTGGCCCGTTGGTCATGGCTGCGCGGGAATTTGACCGTATGACTGATGAGGAAATTGACCAGCTACCCGAGCTGCCACGGGTTATTGCACGGTGCTCGCCTGATACTAAGGTTAAAATTATTGAGGCCCTGCATCGCCGTGACGGTATGGTGGTTATGTCTGGCGATGGTGTAAATGACTCGCCATCACTAAAGCTGGCAGATGTCGGCATAGCAATGGGTCTGACAGGATCCGATGTAGCCAAGCAAGCATCCGAGGTCATTCTGACTGACGATAACTTTGCAACTATTGTTCGTGCAATTCGTGAGGGTCGCCGTGTATTTATCAACATCCAGCGCTTTTGCTGTGTGCTGATTTCTGGAAATGTGGCAGAGCTTGTGTGTCTGCTTCTTGGATTGGCATTCAGAGATAATCTGGGCGAGACGGTCTTTCCGCTGTCACCAGTCGCTATTCTAGTAAACAATCTGCTTACTGGCACGCCCCCGGCTATGGCGCTGGGCGTTGAAAAGGCTTGGCCTACAATTATGGATGAACCCCCACGCTCACCATCTAGTGGTCTATTTACATGGGAGGTCCAAGGCGACATTATGTTCTTTGGATTTGGTATAGGCCTCCTCTCTATTGCTAACTTTTGGCTTGTGATGAACGGGTTTGGCGACGGACACATGGGTGAGGGATGCAACCGCGAATACTCTGACTCGTGTGATCTAGTATTCCGCGCTCGCGGCACCGTGTTTGCCACACTAACATTGGCAATTCTTTTGCATGCGTATAACTGCCGCCGTCTGCGCGGGCCCATGTGGAATTGGAATATGGTGAAGCGTTTCCATGAAAACAAGTTTCTTCTTGCAGGCGTGGTGGCTGGTACCATTCTATGTATTATCTGCATTTACGTTCCAGGATTAAACACTAAGGTGCTCAAGATGAAGGGCATTAGCTGGGAGTGGGGCATTGTGTTAATTACTTTGCTCATCTTCTTGATCATGTCTGAGTTGTACAAGTTTGCTAAGCGCAAACTGCTAAAACCCCTTTCTGTAGCAACTGAAGAACAAGGCCGTCTGCAGCGCATCTGGACAGAGAATACGTTGGCCAGCTCTGCCGGTGGCTTTGGAAAGTGACTGGATATATTTTTTAACTCAACACCCACTTTAATTACTCACACTAATATTATATTGATTTCCATTTGGCAATGTTACAAAACACTCTGCTAAAAAATATGCAGATGACAAGAAAAATCTTATCCTTCATCATCCGACACGTCATACTGGTTCTTAACTACCATGACAGGTAGCATCAGATTTTCGAGCAAGTAATCGCTGATATGACCGCCGACAATCTTTTTGAAGCCCGGATTGACCTTCTTTCCAACAACAACCAAATCCACAGTAGCCTGTAAATTCTCAGCAATAAATTCAACCATGATAGGACCAGCACTACCTTCATCCTTAATTGAAATCCACTCATATGTGATGAGTGATTCAAAGCGAGAAAGGAACTGTTTGCATTTGACCATGGAGTTTTCAGCATCTTCTCGAATATCAGCATTAAGTTGTTCAGTCTGACGATTAATTATTTTAAGTCCTGTTCTTCTATACAGAGCCACAACGTAGAGAAGAATTAATCGATATTTGACTTTAAACTTTAGACATAACGTACATGCATATTCTGCTGCTGCAAGTCCCTCGGGACTTTCATCTATATGAACTACAACAGTGTAGGGCCTTGTTGAATTTGTAGCACTTGGTGGAAGCATATTAATACAAAAAAACAAAAGATTTTGAAAGTATAACCTTTTTGCATAATTACTGGCTTTCTTTGGTTAAAAAGTTGTTATATTGAATACAGCATGTGAGAATAAAGTGATATGGGCATTATTGCACAATACCTGTGATCTTGCAATTCAAAAATTGCATAAAACAATAATCGAAATTTATGAGAAAATAATTGCTGTGGTTTCTTCCCTGTTGTGCTAGAATTGGTAATGCTTTTAATGTAACAACTCTTTTCTAGCGCCGGGTCTCAATTTCTGTGCAGTTTTGTGCTCTTGTCGATCAAATCAACATGTGGATTTCATGTAAAGTTAGAAGGATTATACATTAGCAACATCTATTTTAGAAGTAGCTAATATTTGGTGACCTGGGTGTATCACCAGGAATATTGTCAAAGTGTATTGAAAAGTACAAGCGGTTCAGTATATCTGGCTCGGCTCACATCTACCTTTAGGAATGTGTGATCACAAAAAGATGGTATGATATCTCTCATCTGCACTCTTTTCACCTTTAACGCTTTTGGGGATTCTTTTTAGATATTTGGAAGCTGCATGGCTTTACAGCGAAGTCTGCGTACATTTTTCCAGCACTGTGCCATTATTTCTGGGGCTTGCACATTTTCTTTGACTAATTCACTTTCATTATTGCACACACATTATCAAATGGCCAGTAGCCACGACAATAGTAATACCAACACTGGCAGCAGGAATAGCAGCGATGGTGAACTAAGCACTGTTGGTTCGCAAGCAAGCAATCTTCAGACAGTACCTCATTTCAAAGCATGCCAGCAAACGTTTTCTCAAACTCGTTATCAGGTCACAACGGATCCTTCGACGTTAAAAATACCGATATACACCAGTACAATCAATTGGTCGCACCCAATATGTGAAACTGACTTTCTTTATCGACGGCAGCTTTCTGAGTTGCGACAGCATAAGCAGGGAGTGCAACGGTTGTCTATATTTGACTTTGATAATACACTATTCAAGTCACCATTACCCAATCCGCGTCTGTGGGACCAAAAGCTTATTGGAATGCTAAGAAGCACTGATCTGGGATGGTTTCAGGATTCACGTACGCTCAGCGCTCCATATCTGGAGTATAGTGACAGTCATTGGATACAGCCTATTGTAAGGCTGGCTCAGAGCGAGATGCAACGTAAAGATACGCTGGTGGTACTTCTAACAGGCCGCTCGCATGCAGCTTACCGACAACTTGTACTGGGGCTTTTGGAGAAACACGGAGGGTTGCGGTTTGATATTGTTATACTTAAAGAAACGCCGACACGACAGTCACCGCTAGTATCACAGTTTGAGTTTGATGCGTCTGCAGCGACACCTTCTGCACCGCTGACTTTTGATTATAAGATGGGCGTGGTAGAAGACTCAATAGCAGCATTTCCGGGAATCAGAAAAATTATGATGTGGGATGATCGTACAAACCAATGTGAGCGCATGCAACACTATTTAAATGCTTTATCAGCCCGCAGTAATGGTTGGATTACCAATGCTGATGTGTATCATGTGCCTCCACAGACCATATACATGCGTGAAGAAAATGAACGCTCTCTGATAAGCGATATGGTTGATGAATATAATGATCGCGTGCGTGTTGCTGCAGGAGTAACCGATAAGACTGCATTGCCTGTGGGTGCGTTAGAAATGAAAACTTATCCCAGCTACACTGCGGTATTTCTTTCACCGCGAAGTAGGGCAATGCTACGCAAAACTATTCGTAGTCCTGCTATCTGGACTAAGGCTGCAGACCATATGACTGTTACGCTTGGTCCGGCCGATGATGATGAACTCGCAAATAAAATTGGCGCAGTCATGGGTGAACGTGTCGATTTGGTTGTAGACTCTATTGGTACACTTGTCAATGCAGTTATAGCAGTGCGTGTATCACAAATAAGGACTATTAACGGTCGTTATACACCAAAAACGTTAAGTACTCCACATATTACTGTAGCTTACAACGAGCCTGCGGGTATCCGGCCCTCGTATTCGCGTAACATACAGAAATGGAAACCTCTTCGCCTGGGCGCAATGGTGCTTCAGGGTACGGTTGGCGAGCACAAACAAACTACAGCATCAATTATTCGGCCAGCAATTATTAGGGAAGATGTTAGCATTGGTGGTCTGGTGTGTCAACGCTGGCCAGCACTTAAAGGAAAAGACATTGGCATGGCTGTTGCCAGTGTCAGGCAGCAAATGATAGCACAGGAGATCCAGAACCTTGAAGCTAACCGTAGTCTTATCACTGAGATTGTTGAAAAGTTGTTTTAAGTCTACGACGAATGCATTATATGTTCGTCTACATTATATTGTAGCTGCCGCCTGACTATGTATTTTAGTGCTAGATTTGGTCAATTAGACATAAACCTAAAAACCTTATATACAATCGGTTTTTCATGAAAAGAAGAATTAGTCAAGCAAGATCACCTAGTGTATATCTTTGTCTGTAAATGTTGCACATATATTAAGGTTCCAAGCTCTCCCAAGAAAATAATACCAAAGAATTGGTTTTGCGTTAATTAGTTTTATAAACTTACCATGCGCCACAAGAAAATCACCAATTAGCTTAATACGCAGAAATTACATTAAAATTCAGGGTTGTCACCACTGCACTAAATCAGTAATAAAACAAATGATTTTGTAGATTTTATTGAAATTGTGTAATGAATAGCAAAAGAAAAGGTTCCTGAGCTGCCGATCGCACGAGCATTCATTGTATAACGATCTACAGTAGTGGCGGATGCGCAACCGTTGGTCGGCATCCAATACTCAAGTCGATTACGCCTCTTATTTGTACGCATTGCTTTGTGAATACTATAAAAACATTTATACTATTCCTTTTCACTACTTTTGTGTGTTGTCTTCTAGAGTTTATTAGCAAGTATTAAGCTAATAATAGATTTTTCCACACTAAACAAAAAAAGTAGCCTCGCTTAACAAAAGGTTTTGTTTTTGTTTATGGCCAAGCAATACTTGATTTTACTCTTTGTAAGTAACTCCAAATTGGGAATACCTTTGTAATTAAAAGAAAATGTATTTAGCCTTATTGCCTTTGTAAAAAATCGGGCCGTCAAACTAGGTTGTTTTTTTAAAAGAGTCTCCTAGTGAGGATTTTTTGAGGAGACACAGTTGTTTGTTTTTTGAGTGGTCTACAGACACAAGGCGTGGCTTTAAAGCATCATAAGTGGGGTAAAAGAATTAGCTTTGGACTAATAAAAAAAAAGTGGGCGGAGTTCTTTGTATTTCTCCTTCCAATTTCAAAGGGTCTTATTTGTACTGGGAGGGAAAAAAATGCATGAAAGCTAAAAAGGGATTTTGCTGCTATTGTAAAAGCAAGGGCTGCTCATAGACCCTCTTATAGATGAGAAAAAAAATACTAAATGCCCTTTTCATCTGCACGTATATAAAGCCTCCAGAATACTCATGCCAAGCCTTCTTGTAATTCCACATTATTTTTTTTATTTTTCACCTTGCTTGTTTTGTTTCCTGTGTCAATGAGCCGTCAACTGTAAAATAAAAACCTACACGCCACACTCTTTTTGCATATCATATTCACTCTTGCATCTTTACATTCATCTTTGCATTTGTATAGTTCCTTCTTCTCCCCTTTTTTCTTTTTGCTCTTATACCAACTGTATTAAAAAAAAGTCAGTTTGACGGATTCTTCTAGACAATATCAGGACAACAACAAAAAAAAAATGCTATGCAAAGTAAAAAAATTATTTAAGAACTTTGACTGTAACGTTAGATGTGTTTGTGGTCATCGCTCTTGGTCTATACATTGGTGTAGCAGATGTTCTTCAAATTCGTTCCAATGTACTCAATGCAATATTCTCTTTACACCTTGCAATTGTTAGCTACCGTAGTTCTAACCAAAGTCAATTCTCGACAAATAATATATGCCTCAGCACGTCTATCTTAACTGACTTCACAATCATTCAATCTCATGTATTTACTTTCATTTTTCATCCATTTTTTTGCACATGTTCATAAAAAGCACTCCAATTCTTAGCTACCCAACAGGTATTGCTCGGATTTGTATTATCATCTTTAAGCTTAATATTTCTGCATATTTGACATTAATCTTATAAATAGATATGTATATCAAACAATACCAGAAATTATCGGCTAAATAGCCTAATTAGTTTGCAGCATGAATTAATACTGTTTAAAAATTATTAGCGCATCAAGTGAATGGCGTTTGCAATAATCGAGGTAATTTTCTTTGGCAGCAAGTGGTCTTGTGTTTTGCGTCAAGAGAAACAAAGTGGGTATATTGTTAGCTTGTGTAGTTGCCGGGCACGATTTGCGAGTACAGTTTGCGTCGGCAGACAAAAAGGGTGTTAGCTGCTCTCTGCTTATCAGTCTGCACCGCAAATACCAGCGCCAACCACACTGCCAACGGCACTTCCGCCTATGCACAAACAACCCCCCATACCAAATGACGCCAGAATAACTTTTCAAAACGCCAATATTCTTTGAAATTCATGTGGTCTTATGTAGTGCTGTATATGTGTGGACTTGTAGATGTCATTGCTAAACAATCTAAAAAGCAAACTGCACTAAACTAAAAAAAGAAAGGTTGAAAAACCTTCTCTAACCCCAGAAAAGTGCAGAATAGAAAAAAACTAAAATAAAGCAAGTTTATTATCTACTAGACCATTTGCGTCCAAAAAGTAGATTTAGGCGCAGGTGTCCATGGTGGTCTTGACAGCGTTCATGATGCCAGTTCTGAT
>JANBTM010000086.1:0-39764 GCA_027578695.1 Coemansia sp. RSA 1365 | reverse complement strand
CAAGCGCCTGCAGCACTTCTGAATACTGCCTTGATTCTCTTGCGATAGCGCTTGCTCACGGCTTTGGAAGCTTCCATTGGCTGGTCTGCCTGCTCGCCCATCACCGCACCATCGCCTATCGTCGGCCCCATCGCAGCAGCGGTTGTATGTGCGCTTTGCGAGTTTCGGTTGCAGCACGTGCAAGTAGCATATTTTATCCGTGAGCTTGGTGAGAGTATCGGCAGGCATCGATCGGTTATTAGAAGCCGACCAGAGTAACGGAGAGCTTATGAAATAGGAAAAATTATGGCGACATTTTCAACCCGGATTTTATGTGTCACAATCGCTTTTCCAATCGATCAGACACGAGCACAGTTACTTTCGCACTTGGCTTGAGCTTTGGTCGGCTGGGATGGAAAGCGATTGTCACGGGGATCAGGAAGCCGGACATTGTTTCCAGGCGGATGGGCAGGTGACATGGAGAGAGCCAAGCAGGGGCCGGCCAAGGGACACGCTCTCTAATCGCGCTTATCACACGCATCTCGCACAATCGTGGGGATGGGGCACAACGCACAGACGCGCATGGTTTCTGTTGCTGGCAGTCAAACACAAAAACTAGCAAATCACGTGGCTGATGACGAAAGAGTCTATTCTATAGCCGATAGTTCTCAAAAGAGCCAGCAGCTAGCATTTGTTGTGTGCTTATCGATCGGAATAGCGCCATACCATCCCTGAATAAACAACAGCAGCAGTTTTTGGCTGATGAAGCGCCCGGTCCTAATTTTCACTTAGCGAATTAAAAAGGTGCCTCAGCTGTTGGCAGAGCAAATGAAAGCTCCGCAGTGTCCTCGTTGACCTCTGCGGCAAGGCAACATCACTAGTCGCAAGTATGTACATTGCACATACGCGACAAAAGTGCAAAGCCACGCGCAATTCTAGTACTATTGCCACCGCTAGTATCAAACTGACACTCCTCCAGTCGGCAGCAGTGTACAAGCTGTTTATGAACCTCGAGACCTGTAGTAACGAGTGATGTATTTTTACAGAGCTGAAATTGCAGCCCAAGCCAAGCTTAGCGGGCTTGTGGTGACATCCATGTTGCATATCATGGAACTGGTAATTGCTAAATATAAGCCGGCTTGCACTCACAGAATAATGTCAGGCTTTGTTAATACAAACAGTGCTACATTCCAAAGTGCAGTTAAGCCGCAAATAATTAACAAACATATTTCCACCTATGGTCTGTATATTTAAAAAAAAAGAAAGCGTTGAAAAGAAAAGTACACATGTGTACGGCGGTATTAGGCAAAACGGGTACTGCGTGCAAGGCCTGATTTGATACCAGTAGCCTCACCACCGTAGTTTCCTTCGAGAGCGCGTACTTGGGTAACAGAGCTGTTAAGTTTCTTCTGTGCCTTCTCGTAGCGCTTTCTCCGTTTGACGCGTGGATTGCGCTGCTCCTTGGTGCGCCGCGGCACCATGCCTTTGTTTTTGAGAATCTGGTAGTTGACACTGCGCTTAGCATCTGCGTTCGTTGGTGCCTCTTCCGCCACGTTGGCTTCAACCACCTGTCTCCACTGCGCCTCTTTGCGTGCCTCTTTCTCAGCCTTTGCTTCAGCCTTACTACGCACAAGCTCACTGTAGTAGTCGTCGGCATTGGCATCGCTATCCATAGACTGGGGTCCTGGAACTTCGCCCGGGTCGCTGTCAAGATCCATGCCCAAGTCCAAGTCATCACCGTGCTTGTTAGCCTGCGTGCGTACCGCAGTAGCAGACTTATCGTCCAGACGTAGTGGCTCACTATGGCGTTGCTTGTACGGTACATCAGTATCGCCTGACATTTTACCGCGCGTCTCACGCTTGCTACGTGCCTGCACAATACGCTTGGCATGATGACGTAACCGTCGAATCGCGCGTTCTTTGTCCTCCGCATCCTCAGCACCCAGCCGCTCATGATCACCAATGTCACCGTCTTCAATCGCGTCCCATCCTGCAACTTGCTGCATAGAAGCCTTTGCGCGCTGGTCTGTCCGGTTCTTCTTAAGCATCGCCTGTAGCTCGGCGTAGCTATCCGTCGCAGAAGCAGCCCCAGGAAGGAAGGAACGCGTCTTTGCGCGTGTACGTCTCAATTTCGTTTCCGCACGCGCATTGCTTGTGTTAATCAATGCTTCTGGATCACTCTTCTTAATTGCAGTCTTGGCCGTTGCAGCTGCAATATCTGGCGTTGCAGGACCCTTGCCATTAGTGATATTAGATTCTCCGCGCCTACCGGTCGCCAGCTCACCAGTGAAGAGTTCAAGCAACGGAGCTAACCGCTCCTGCAGCGCATCCATCATCTCCAGGCGCCGGCGGAACTCTACGATAGCGCCAATGATTGGATGGTCTCGCAATCCGACTCCTCCGCGCTCCTCTGCCGTCGATGCCTTTGTCGCCAAATAAACAGCAATGTTGTTGAGATAACTCATTGTCAGCTGGTACTTGGCCGTGTAGAATGCTAGCGCCGGGTGATCATCGGGGCTGATGCCGAGCTGCGCTGCCCGTCCAAGCGTCGGCTGAATCTCACTGCGCACGTTGGCCCAGTGTATCTTCATGTCGCCCACCAGTGCTAGCAATTCCGGCGACTCGGCCTGAACTACCTTCAGCTTTTCTTTCTCAGACAGCCGCTGCAGCGCCTGGCGTTTTGCATCCGACATGTCGTAGGCCCCGTCGACGCCCAGCGACAGCTGATCCAAATCGATCTGCGCGTGTCCATTATCAGTTGATGACACAAGCCGCGCAAGGCCGCCGTCTCCTGACGCTCCGACGCCCAGCTGAGCACTGAATTCGTCCATAAAGTCGTCTTCGTCCAAAGCCTCGAGTTGCTGTCTCTGCAGCCGCAGCGCCTCTTCCTCCTCCTCCTGCGCTGCTGCTTCATCGTCGTCAGTATCTGTGCCAATGTCATCGGCGTCATAATAATTGTAACGCTGCTTCCCCCACGCGCCTTCTTCTACAGCGTTGGCTTTCGTACCGCTGCCTTCCTCGTCGTCACTGTAGAAAACTTCGCTCTCACCCTCGGCACTGTTATCTTCGCTGTCATCTTCCGAGGAGCTGGCAGCAGCCCGAACGCCAAGAACCTCCTCATCAGACTCGTCGTCGCTAGCTGCACCACGTCTGCGCAACTTTGAGCTGCTTCCCAGAAGAACCTTGTCTTTTGAAGCATCAAACTCATCTGCAGACTCGTGTTCGGCGTCGTCCCAGGTTCTGATGGCCTTTACGGATGCGCCTTTGCGGATCAGAGTGGCCTCGTCTGCTACAGGCGCTGGGGCTCTGCTTGAGCGCTTCTTCGACCGGCCCGCCATGTGTAGCAATTGGGTTTATGCAGCAAAGTGTAGTCCTTATATATATTTTTTACAAGAAGGTTAGAGCAGGCTGGGTATGGAGCGTAAAGACAAGCTTGTCAAGATTTCGAGGTAGCATGAAGCCAAACTTTTCGTAGCGATCTAATCAGCAGCTAATCACAAGGCAGATCATGCCAGTATTCACAACTTTCTGCTTGCGCGTGTGTTTGACGCACACACACTGCTTGATCGAGTTGGGGTCGGCAAACGCCCAGCCACGACGTACGTACGACTGATGTACTTCTTTACAGCAGCAGCAGCAGCAGTAAGACTGCACATCTTTGTCCATTGGTGGCAGCTGGGCGTTCTTATCAGTTTCTGATGAGACCAGCCTGATGGTTTCGTTGGGGCTAAAAAGTCTGGTCTTGGAGATGTGGTGGATCATGCTAATTTAGAGCTGGCACAATGAGTCTAACACGTCAAATCCCAGCACTACGCATAGCGCTTGCGGAAGTGTGATTTCGATGTTGATCTGTATCGACTCTGCGCGCAACCAGCCAACCGCCAGTTTTGGCAGCAGCTACACGCCCCGATAAGCCAGGAACTCGTGCTCAACCGAGAGCGAGGACCATTGCTGCTGCGATGACCGTAAGCAGCCCGCCTGAGAGCGTTTTGATACAAAAGTCATCGCGAAGCTTTGCCTACAAATCCAGACTCTGCACCCGCACGGCCAGCCAGACCTGGCATCCCATGTCTCGCGCGGTGCAGCTGTGCAATGTGCACAGTAGGTGTTCAAGTATGAATTTGGCAGGCCGCACAGGCAAATTCAGCAGGCATTTACAAAGGAGAAAAGAAAGCAAGCGGAATGTTTGTAGTGGTTGCAGTAACATTCGCGCAGGAGACCTGTGAGAACATCTGCAGGCAGCAATTATGAAACAAAGCGTACAGCCACCATCCCCAGCGCGCCAAAGCAAACAATCGCTCAATGCCAAAGTTGATCTGGTAGGCTGGTCTGGCGCGAGTGATTAGTCCCGTCTGGGCTGCATGTTTGATCTGAAACGTCTGCGTCAGCTGCATGCGTTGCGCCACGCCGAGCGCGACGTCCGTCTGGCCCAGCAGGCATTCAGCCGCCAGAACCCCGACTCGTGTGCGCCTCTCAACCCCCTACCAGCTTGTGTACCCCTGAATCTTTTTTCCCCTGCTATCCAGAAAGACGCTTGCCTCGATTCCCCCCTCCAAGCGATGTGGGCCTGTCGCGGCCTCCATATAAACCCAGATGCCCAACCATTCCGCACATTTCCGACCCACCTGCTCTCCTTCCTGTATCTTCTCCCACTCTCCTCCCTCTGCTCAGCGGCGCCCTGTGTCTGCTCTCCCCATTAACTCTAGCTCTTCCCCTCTCCACACACCTCTCCCCGGTCTCACTATACCATGGTTGTCCAGTACAGCGCCCGATGCGCCAGCAAATCTGGAAAGCTCGAACCTAACCACTTTGGCGATGTAATGTCGCAGCGCGAGACCTCATGCATGCTTCCGGCTGTCTTCAAGGATCCTGTCCAGCGCATCATGCTTATGGCGAACGGGAATTTGCAGCGGGTGCTAAGCGCCTACTACAACCTGCCTGTCTCCATCGAAGTTGTTTTCAATGAGCCTGAAACCCCACATGTGCTCAAGGAGCCTGCGCTTCCAGTCAGGTACAACCGCAGCATAAACCTCGTGTGTAACCGCACTATCGTTTGCTCGGCACAAAGTACTGTGGATCTTCTCACACGCAAGGCTGCCGATCTAGTGATAAACAACGGTGTTGGCATTGGCCAGCTGTTCCGGTACCTGAACATCCTTCCCACCTTTGCGCTCCTCGAGGCCCACCTCAGCGAATCTGATGCCAGCTTCTCGCGCCTCTACGAGCTGCGTTGCGACGATGTCGCCTGCGTCATTACAGAGGAGTTTCCAGACGGGATGCTTGACCCGGACTTTTGCAAGCACCCGCCTGGCTGGCGGCCGGTTGATGCTCTGCGTTGATTGTGTTGTCCGCGCAATCCTGTCGGGACAATCTGTGTGCATTGTTCTGCACAGCCCGCACGGATCACCATATGCATGCCCACAAGTCCGTCCGCGCAGCCTGCATTTGCCCGCTGCCCATTACCCTTATCTTCTACCTTTGTATACATTTATTTTTGCACCTCATAAAATCTGTTTTGCCTCTGCCATACTGCTTTTCTAGACACGCTTCTGCCTTCCTCTGCAAATCCACGCGATGGTGCTACCGAACGGACGCCACTGTCTCGGTGCTGCCATGCGCTACATGCGGTCTGTGCCTGCCCGCCGCGTCTGCTGCCAGCTCCGTCGCCCACTAACCACCACACACTGGACCCCTAGTGTGCAGGGCACTGAGACTACACAGCCTCCCAATCAGGATCGGCAATCCCAAGTCGCTACCGACTCGGGAAAAGGCGCCAATGCCAACAAAGCCCCTGCCATACGGCGCTTCTGGCGAGATGTAAGTGTCGGTGAGCACGACGGCGACTACGTTGTGCTTCTGGATAAGCGGCCGATTAAGACTCCCGATGGAAAGCTAGTGCGGATATCGCAAGGACAGCGTGTGCTGGCTTGGCTGATTGCTGGCGAGTGGGAGTCGCAGAAGGAGACCCTTAACGCACACTCACTGCCCCTGACTTCGCTTGTCAGCAGATCCATCGATGGGTTATCTAATCCTAACATGCGTGCAGAAGTGATAAATAGGCTTCTAAACTACTTCCAGACCGACTCGGTATGCTTGCATGACACCCATCCACGCGCCCTGGTTGATCTCCAGCAAAAGTACTACTCTCCTATTGTTGATTGGGCCCGTTCCACGTACGACATTGATATCCAGATCACATCCGACATTTTTGCGCTGCGCCAGAAGAATGCGTCCATCGAAAGGCTGCGGAACGTAGTGTCAGAATTAAGCCCACTAAAGCTTGCTGCCCTAGAGAGAGCAGTCATGTCTGCAAAGTCATTCCTTATTGGCCTTGCGTTGGTCCAGCTGCGTATCACAGTCGAAGAAGCTGCAATGGCTGCCCAGGCTGAGGCTAATGCACAGACGCAATTCTGGGGCGAACTCGAGAACGCCCACGACCTGGACAACACAGCCATGCGCCAGGTCCTTGGCGCCTCGGCCTGCGCTGCCATCGGTGCATAAAGAACCATTGGAAATAGATCCCTTGATTCAAATATTGCTAAAAATCAAAATATAAACGAAATATGCTCTTGCATGCTACTCCTTGGCTGCTGTGTGGCTCTTGGCTTTAGGCACCTCGACATTGACATTTCCTCCGACTGGCCTTCCCCACTTGGCCGTGTGTCTAAAGTACGGAACTTCGATCGGCGCAGACTCAGCATCAATCAAATCGTCCTCCCATGCAAGGATGTTGTATTCCGCCACTCTAGCGACCTCCTTTTGGTACTCGCTAAATATCTGCCTGTTCTTGACCTTGTCTGTCATGATGCTGGCATAGAACATCGTCAGTGGGTGCACACGCCCGCTCCGCTCGATATAGTCATTGTACACGCCCATCAGATATACCACGCCAATGGCGCCAATACTGTACTTCCAGAGCGGTGAGTTAAATCCTACAGCAAATAATAACAGTGGTTTTAGTAACGCAGGCTCCGCTAAATGTACTGCACATA
The DNA here is from genome assembly GCA_027578695.1 of Coemansia sp. RSA 1365. NCBI lineage: Eukaryota > Fungi > Kickxellomycota > Kickxellomycetes > Kickxellales > Kickxellaceae > Coemansia > Coemansia sp. RSA 1365. The sequence continues at coordinate 32,793 of JANBTM010000086.1, read as the reverse complement.
CAGCTATATAAAACAGTTCGCCAGCACCACCAATTTCTCTCACCCGATTAATCCCCTCTGCCACCATTCTCTAATACACACCCTCCTCTTCAAATTCCGGCTGCTTCTCGCTGTGGTGCTCATTACCGTGTGCTTCGCTGCCGTGGCTATCGCTCGATGCAAAGCGCCGTATAACAGGCTGTGCTTGAGCAAGGCGGGCTGCGGAGACGATTGGCTTAAATCTTCTTGTCGAAGCAAGGCGTAGCATTTTCTAACAATTAAGGGAGCAATAAATGCAAGCAGGACAAGGTGGATAAACTCCTTCAATGTGAAACTGCGATATCTCATCAGACGAGCTGCTCACGAGCCACGAGCCGAGCCGGATATTCTAATAGCTGCTGTTGCTATGAGTTGTTTTGGCTAGCAGCTCTCAAGACAGATAGCATAACCGGATCCGCAGCGCTTGAGTCTAGTGTGTGCTCCAACCAGGTCAACGTAATGTGGTGCAGAGGCGCCTGCCGGATTGTCAAAAACTGCCAGCGCCTACGGCGTTTACTTATGAAACGACTGTATGCGTGAGAGCGATGAAGAAAAGCACGCGCTGTCGGGGAAACCCATCCGACCTGTCCTTCCTTTTTCCACAAACTCGGTTATTTTATTTTCAGTTTTGTGGCCAGGCAAATGAGCTACGTGTTGCGAACGCGACAGGGTGTGCTGGTTGCGGTGGGGCTAGCGTATGTGTTTGTGCTAGCCTGGTTTAACCGGCAACCCATTCCGACCACGACGTTGGTACACGAGACAGACAGCAGCATCAAGCTGCGTACAACTGTCTCAAGTAGGCTAGGATCGGGAAACAAAGACATGTACTGGCTCGAGCCAGCGCGATACTTGGACGATGACGAGGGGCGGCCTCCAGGCGCCATGGACATAGATGCTGGTCTGCTGCACATTCGTCTGCACACGGAGTATCGGACGGCACGGCGCGCCGAGCCGCTCGGTGGGCTGCTAAAGGTTTATCGCAAGGATCTGGGATTTAGCCGGCAGCTGGCAACAGCAGCAACAGGTGAGGATGCATGGGAGCTGCTTTTTGTAGACAGGCTTCCAGGGCCAGTGCGGAGAGCGCATCTAGACCGCACGCGGCTGCGGAATGAGGACGGCACTTACGCACCACGGAGCCTTGCGGTTCTATATTACCTTCCGCATAACGAGACAATAACATACAGAGTGAGGATCTACGATCTCGAGTCACTCCGGCGAGCCAGCTTCTTTGACAGCGCTGTAGCACAGGCAAGGACTGTATGGTGGGACCGGCGAGCGGCTACTGGAGATGCCGAATCGGCAATGCATACTATAAGCGCTGCCGAAGAGCTACACCTTTGTCCTGAAGACGATACCGATTTTGCAGACACAGTATACGCGGGTAGCCGGTTTAACCACTGCGTGGGACGTGCTGGGTTGGTGATGGGATACACTGATCTTGCGTTGCCGGGTACACTGGAGGTGCTCGAGTTCTCGCTGCGCGGACGTAGGCTAATGTACTCGCGGCTCAACGACCTGGTGCGGTTCCGAATACTGGAGCTCCCAGTTTTGACCAATGGCACACTGGTGGATGCGGCAGGGCATGCGGAGCAGACACAAGGGCCTGAAGTGACAGAGTACTTGCGCAACATTGGCGGGCAGTCATTTCTGGCGCAGCTGCATTCATCACGACCAGGCAGAGGCATCGATGTGTTCTTAGCGCATGGCGGGACCACGGGTGACACGTTCTACTTCTCATTCAGTTTGCTGCAGAACACGACTCTTGCACGCAGGTGGGTGCACGAGGATGTCAAGCGCTACCGGCTTCCAGTTCATCAGCAATTCTCAGGGCTTTCGCGCGATGAGCTGCGGCTGGTCAATGACCCACCGCTGGTCGACCAGGTAGGGCTGACGTCTGTGCTCTATTTCAAGGCCACAGACATTATAGTCTCTGTAGACTCCGAGTGGTTTCGCGACCATGGCAGCGCCAACGTAACGCAGCTTCAGCGCGTACGCGAGTCACGACCTCCATACATTAGCACGCTCAACAGCCCAGTTGCCGTGAACATGACTCTGGATGACAGTGGCGCACTGCTAGCCATGAGCACCGTGGACGATGAGCTGTTTGTATTCTCTCGCGCCCACACATCTTCTACAAGTCGTATTTTAGACTACCGTCGTTACTTCCGCAATTTCGCATTGCTGCCGTGGATTGCAACCGAGCCAGTATCATCTGTGGATGCGCTGGACGAAGGCGAGACAGACACTTTCAACTGGCAGCTGATGCTGACATGGCAGCCTAGCACGCTCGTGCCCATTGTCGGGTGGGAAGACAGCTTTGTGTCGCCAGACAACCCGTTTCCAGCCACCCAGCGCCTTATAGCGCGCTCGCAGTCACAGCAACCCTCCACCGCCTGTCTGCGCTTCTTGCGCTTTGATCCTGTTCAGCTTTCAGGCGCTACGGCGGCGCCGGCCCAGGATGCAGCCGACTCTGGCGTCGTGCGGGTTGCCGCGCTGTCGACATCAGGACGGCTGCGGATGTGGGAGCTTGATAGCCACGAGCGAAGCCCGCACGTCCTGTGGCCCTTTATCACCGAACATTGGGGACTCATGTTTATGCTCGCGGCTGTTGTTTCATGTTGCGTGTACAATGAGCGGCGCTGGGGCTGATTCTGCACGCTGGGCGCGCTGCTGTCAGCATTATTTTATGTTGCTTTTTTAAGCATTGTTGTCGATAAAGCTTGTGCACTTTTCCTGGCCAAAACCGCGTTTCAGCCCAGTCGCCCCTGGTTTGCTTGTAGAAATTAAACATTTAATCTTCAACAAAGCACTGGTTCTAACTTGTACTGTACTATGGTAAATTGCCGACGTGGCTAAAAGTCGTGCTGGACATTTTTAAAGAATACACTACATGTGGTGTCGAATATGCGTGCTGCTAGCGTCTCTTCGGCTATACCGTGCAGATTTGCTACAACAGCCAGCACTGAGCGGATCATGCATGGCTCGTTGCGGCTCTTCACCATGCACTTGCTGTCCCAACGTTCTTTCTTTCGAGACTCGGGTGCCATCCATCTATCAATACTGTCATTATCTGTGGCTGCTGACGACGGCTGCGAGTGTAGTAGCTTGTGGCTAGCGTGGGTGGGTCTGATCTCGCAGTAAGGGCAATCAGTCTCTAGCATTAGGCGATCGACCGGAATCGCCTTGACCACGGCTAAGTTTTCCTCTGTTTTGAGCGAACAGCCGTTAACGCCAATGTGCAGTCCGAGCGCCAGCAACTCGCGAACCTCTTCGAGACTGCCTGTAAATGAGTGCACAACGCCTTCAGCAAATCTGTGTCGGTTCTCGCGAATCACGCGCACAAAATCGCCATCTGTATTGCGGTTGTGTAAGAACATTGGCAGGCCTGTTGCCTCGGCTAGTTCAAACTGTCGCAGAAAATACTTGTTCTGTGCAGCCTTGTCGGAGAACTGTAGGCGATCGTAGTCCAGACCACACTCACCAACCGCCACGATCTTGTCCCGGTTGTCGTCGATTAGCTGACGCAGCTCAGCAAAGTAAGCGTCAGCTCCGCCGGGATGATGATCCACTTCATTGCTACGGGTCGGATGACAACCGGCTGTTGCGAAGAGCCCGGAATGCTCGCGGGATAGCCGCACAGCCTCAGTGCTTTCTGCCAGACTGCCCCCTGTAACCATCATGCCTACAACGCCGGCTGAGCGGGAGCGCTCGAGTATATGCGGCAAGTCGTCCTCGTGCGCTTTTTTCCCGCGGTAGATGCCTCGAAACACTGGATCAGTAAGATTTGCTCCTATGTCAATAATCCTCATGGCCTTTCGGAGGTTCCCTACTGTGCGCATAAATCTGCTATGGAAGATAGTCGTAAAAAGAGGAAGTAATGACAAGCAAGGGATAGTTGGAATATATTCACAAACAGGACAGCAGATACCAGGGCGTAGTATTGAACCAACGTTGACAAAAAAAGATACATCCAAAGATTAGGGGTGCAGTGTACCCACGCCTACGAGATATCCATAGAAGTTGCACCGGCATTGTAATCGGGAAGTTGGCTAGGGATCGGCGTTGGGACCTGGTTCTTGAGCCGAGGAAGCTCGGGAAGGGCCGCTTGCTCGCAATCTAGGGCGAGTATCTGGCCGATCTCCGACTCGTGAGGGATGACAGTGCTTGAGCGGACGTTTGGCATGGGCAGCGCGCGCGTTAGGCGGACAGGACCAGTGTGGTGACACATGACTGTAGCCTTGAACTGCGCGACAAAAGTGTCGCCGGGTTCCTTGTCAGCCGTGACAGTGAATGGCACAAGCAGTTGCGACCGCACGCACTCACTGACTCCAGCCTTGAGCGCATTATTTGTTCCAATGACATTGCGCATAAGGAAGGGGAAAACTGAGTAGCGGCGGCAGACTTCGGAAAATAGGCCGCGCGACGAGCGCAGCTTCAGTGAGTACTGATGATGTACGTCGCGTTGGTAGACAGTAGGCGCATGCGCTGACTCGCGTGCGACACCACTGCCAGTGCTCATTGTGCAGTCAATGGTATAAACCTCGCCAGCCTCAAATGTTACATCGGGTACAAGAATGTCTGGATCAAAGCGGTTCGCAAAGGCAGTCTTGCCGCTCATTACAAAGCGGTCGATCTGGCATGTAAACGTCTCTGCAGCTACAGCACAGCCAAAGCCGCTCGCCACAAGCCCCAGTGCCTTTACTAGATTGCGTGCGCTCTGTCCTGGCCTGATCATATGCGCGGCTACCTCACTGGCATAGTATGCGGCGGCAATGGCATCGGCACGGCGGTCCGTAACAATCTCGCTAGGAGATTTGGTCGCTACAGCCGTGTGTGCGGCGGATGCAATGTAGCCGTCAATGTGAGCACTTGCGTCAACCTTTACCACGTCGCCTTCGCGCAGAATATAGTCGTCCTCGGGCGTGGGAGAATAGTTCTGAATGATCCTGTTTGCGGACACTGTAGTCGGGAATGCCACCCCACGCTCAATCGTCTCCTTGCGGAACACAGACGCACATAGGGTCTCGAGGAGCTTGTCAGTGTAAGTGCAGATCGCAGCCGCAGACATCCCTGGAACGACGAGCGCCGTTGCCTGCGTCAGCGCCTGGCCGACAATCGCAGCCGAGGTGCGGTACTTGGCAGTGTCGCTGCTGTTATGTTTGATACTCATATCTTTACAAGTGGCCAAGATGAAAGGTGGAGCTGGAGCACAATGACTACAACGACAACGGCGACTGAAGGGCCAAAGTAGTTTTCCTGAAGAAAAATTTTGATTCCATGAAACAATCGGCGATGATCTGATCACAGCGCCTGGCTTTCTGCTGAGACACACAGCAGCACTGCACCATGCTTGTTGTTTAACTTGTATATTTTCTGCATTTACGGGCGCCCTAGTAGCGAGTAGACAGGCGCTCGGGTAGAGAAGCGCGACAAAGACAGTCGGCAATGGACAACAGTGTGGCGCGGCCAAAGTCGCTCAAGTTCAAAGAGCCAGTCATTGACGTCGCCTTTAGCCCGACAACAAACCTGGTAGCTAGCTCGCTTATCACGGGACATGTGTTTGTGCACAGGTACTCAGTGGACGGAAATACGCGACAGCAGCGACGCAAGGTGCACAAAAAGTCGTGTCGCTCAGTATGCTTCAGCGGGGATGGCGAGGTCCTCTACACAGGATCAAAGGATCGGACATGGCAGACAATGGACGTTGAAACCGGCGCTGAGACATTGCGCATAACGGCAGCACATGAAAAGCCGATTGACATTATCAACTATGTCAACGAGCAGACGGTGGCCACCGGCGACGAGGCAGGTAATGTGAAGTTGTGGGATGTGCGCAAGAAGAAGCAGGCATTTGCGTACAAGGAGCATGTGGACTACATATCCGACATGGAATTTTGCCAGAGCAAGCGTCACCTGCTTGCAACCAGCGGTGACGGGTGTCTGTCGGTTTATGACGTACGCAAGGCAAAGCCGTTTCAGGTTTCGGCCAACCAGGATGACGAACTGCTGTCGGTCGCAATTATGCGCGGCGGGAAGAAGGTCGTTGTAGGAGAAACAGATGGAGTTCTCGGAATCTTCAGCTACGGGCAGTTTGGTGATGTTTCTGACCGCTTTCCCGGCCATCCACAGAGCATTGATGCGATTTGTAAGCTTACTGAGGAGCTTTGTGTGACTGGGTCCAGCGACGGGCTGCTGCGCATTGTGCAGCTGTTTCCGCACAAGCTCGTAGGGGTTGCGGGGGACCACCAGGCTCTGCCAGTGGAGAAGGTTGTTTTGAGTTACGACCAGCAGTGGCTGGCGTCATGTTCGCACGACCATATGGTACATTTCTGGGACATTGGATATATTTTCAACGACGCAGAGGAAGAAGAGGATGATGCAGCGGAAGAAGTGCGCGACTCGGACCACGAGCTCGACGCACAAGCAGTGGCAATTCGCATCAGCAAGGATATTGGCGGCGGTGACGATGAAGACGAGTCTGAAGTTGACATAGATGGCTACTCAGATGGCAGCGAACTAAAGCCCGCTGATAAAGAGCAGCTTAGTGCTGGCGAGGAAAGCCCAGACAACGTTGTTGACGCTGGTGATTCTGGCGACAACGATGGCGACGGCGGCTGGGGTAGTTGGGATGCCGACAGTAGCGACGATGCGGCTGGTAACAGTTCAAGGAAGACGGATCGGCGAGACAAAGCAAAAGTAAAAGCAAAGGTCAAACGTAAGATTTCCAGCGAGCCATTTAGGCAGTCCAAGCAGCGAAGGCGCAAGGATGGCAATGGTGCTTCTTTCTTCTCCGGCCTATGATCTGAAGTCTTGTACGATGTCGAGAGGCCGGTTCTGGACAGCTCCGCCGTAGCGAGGCGGGGAAGGAGTGCGCAGTACCACATGGACCCATCACCCATCCCCTTAAAAGACATAGCGGGGGTGTTGTTGTAACCCTTCTTTCCTCTCTTTCCCTCAGCTTTAAAAGATTAGTATTCGTAGCAAGTACTCGGAGGTGCCGTTATCTCTCCCTACGGCGTCTGAACACCCTTACTCTCTATTTTTCTCTCTGCATAGATCGGTGCTGCGGCTGTCGACGTCAGTGTTTTGCGCAGGGCTGCACGGGCAATGGGTCGGGGCAGCCGCGTCTCGTATTTGTATGATGGTAAGTGTGATTGCCTGCCACCGTCCTGTGCGCTGGCCATTTCCCTTCTGCTATGCCGCCGATGGCATTCTACTCACAATTATGCTGCTACACACATATTTCTGCACATGTAGCGGAGGTTGGGAACTACAATTACGGTTACGACCACTGTATGAAGCCGTTCAGGATACGAATGGCGCACAGTATTATCGCATCGTACGGACTGGATCGCAAGATGACTATGATCCAGCCGCCGCGCGCAACCGCTCGCGAGATGACACGCTTCCACACCGATGACTACATTGAATATCTTCAGCGTGTCACGCCCGAACTGGCTGAGCTGATGCCATCATACAACGAGTGCTTTCTACCCCCGCTTGACTGCCCGCCATTCGATGGCGTGTACGAGTTTTGCTCCATCTCGGCAGGCGGCTCAATTGCTGGCGCAAAGCGGATAAATCATGGCGAAGCAGATATTGTAGTTAATTGGGCGGGTGGTCTGCACCACGCCAAAAAGGACGCTGCATCAGGGTTTTGCTATGTTAACGACATTGTGCTGGCCATTCTGGAACTGCTGCGCTATCACCAGCGCGTAGTGTATTTGGACATTGATGTGCACCACGGCGATGGTGTAGAGGAGGCCTTTTATACGACTGACCGTGTCATGTCCGTCAGTCTACATCAATTTGGGAACTTCTTTCCTGGCACTGGCGACGTCAACGATGTTGGCGTTGAGCGCGGCAAGCACTACGCTGTAAATGCCCCGCTTCGCGAGGGAATTGGCGATGAAGCATACCATTTTGTCTTTCGCCGCGTTATGCGCGATGTAATGGAGACTTTCCGGCCGGGGGCTGTGCTGATGCAGTGCGGTACCGACTCGCTCTCCGGCGACCGCCTGGGCTGCTTTAACCTGAGCATGAAGGGCCACGCTGCTTGCGTCGAGTTTATGAAGTCTTTCAATGTGCCGCTGTTCTGTGTTGGCGGGGGTGGATATACAATCCGTAATGTTGCACGTACTTGGGCCTACGAGACAGCCGTGCTTCTCGGTGAGACTGTGTCTCCCAGCATGCCATACAACGATTACTATGAATTCTTTGGTCCCGAATACTTGTTGGATGTGCCGCCCAGCAACCGTACTGACATGAACACGCGCAAGCAGCTTGAGCAGCTGTGCACAGACATTCACGAACATCTGCGCCATGTCGGCCACGCTCCATCAGTCCAGATGCAGGATGTGCCGCAGGACTGGCCTGACCAGGACACAGATACTGACACTGAAGACAATGGTGAAAATCGCAAGCACAGCCACGTCCACGACCTTGCCGACTGATCCCCTGATCAAGCTACCAACTCACTCTACCGACTCGGTCAAACGGCTCGCCAGGTTTTCCGGCAAGATGGTGCTGCAACACAATCCCACTTACATTTAGACCTTGCCGAGATAAATCGCTTTCTTCTGTTTTTCCTTGTCAATTCGCGTACACTAAAATTAGCACCTGGCTTTGATCTTTGCAAAACCCCGTGAACGTGGTTTTTTGTATTTTTTTTACGTCTCTTCTTGGCTTTACTGTACTGCCTGTTTGTGGCAGAGATTGGGAGGAGAATTTAATAAGCAAATCAAATGGCAGACGGCGAGTTCTATTACGGCGAGGAGGTCATCCAAGAGACCGACGAGTATGGCTATGAGCAGGACGAGTTTGACCTGATTACGCAGGAAGACTACTGGACACTAATTACGCGCTACTTTGACGAGCATGGACTGGTACGTCAGCAAATTGACTCGTTCAACGACTTTATCGAGCGCACACTGCAAGAGATTGTCGACGAGAATCCCAACATTGTGATGCAGAAGATGTACCAAGGGAACCAGGGCCAGGATATTGCCAAGCGCTACCACATCGCGTTTGGCCAGGTGTTTATATCTAATCCGCTGTTTACAGAGAAGGATGGCTCGACGGACGCACTTTACCCGCAGGAGGCGCGGCTGCGCAATCTGACTTACTCGGGCGCGCTGTACCTGCAGTGCGGGCAGCGAACGCTGGTTGCAGACTCTAATGATCCGCGGAACAAGGACATTACGGGCGTGCCGGACATGGCGATGGACGTGGTGGACGACAAGGGTCACTTTGATCGCGACGGAAACTTAATCAACGAGAAACGTGAGTTTATTGGGCGCATTCCGGCAATGCTGCGGTCGCAGTACTGCAATCTGCATGGCATGAAGGACCAGCAGCTCTACGCGCTCGGTGAGTGCCCGTATGACCAGGGCGGCTACTTTATTATAAACGGGTCCGAAAAGGTGCTGATCGCGCAGGAGCGCATTGCTACCAACACGGTGCTGGTATTCAAAAAGACGCTGCCGCACCCACACTACACAGCAGAGATTCGCAGCCAGGCTGAGCGCGTGTCAAAGGTGGCCAGTCCGCTGTTTCTCAAGCTGACACACAAGGGTACTGACAAGGGCGTTGGACAGACGATTCAGACCACAATTCCGTACATTCGCGCGGAGATTCCGGCGATGATTGTGTTCCGTGCGCTGGGTATGGTCACGGCCAAGGACATTCTTGAGCACATTGCGTACGACCCCAACGACACGCAGATGATGGAAATGCTTAAGCCGTCAGTAGAGGATGCGTTTGTGATTCAGGACCGTGACATTGCGTTGGATTTTATCGGCAAGCGCGGCACAACAGTTGGCTCGAGCCGTGACAAGCGCGTGCGGTATGCTGCAGAAATTCTGCAAAAGGAGTTTTTGCCGCACATTGGCACGCAGGCTCACAACGAAACGGTCAAGGCGTACTTTTTCGGGTACATGATCCATCGGCTGCTGCTGTGCGCGCTGGAGCGGCGCGAAGTGGACGATCGCGATCACTATGGAAAGAAGCGAATGGATCTCGGCGGGCCGCTGCTGGCGATGCTGTTCCGTACGCTGTTCCGGCGGCTCACAAAGGACATTGGTATGTATTTGCAGAAGTGCATCGAGTCAAACCGCGACTTTAACATGACGCTGGCGGTCAAGTCGAACATTATCACGTCGGGGTTGCGGTATGCGCTGGCCACAGGAAACTGGGGTGAGCAGAAGAAGGCGATGCAGGCGCGCGCAGGTGTATCGCAGGTGCTCAACCGGTACACATTTGCATCGACACTATCGCACTTGCGGCGCTGCAACACGCCGATTGGGCGCGACGGCAAGATTGCCAAGCCGCGACAGCTACACAACACGCACTGGGGCCTCGTGTGTCCAGCCGAAACGCCCGAGGGTCAGGCGTGCGGGCTGGTCAAGAACCTGGCGCTGATGGCACACGTAACGGTGGGTGTGGACTCGAGCCCCATCCGCGAGTTTCTCAACGAGTGGTCGATGGAGAATCTGGCAGAGGTGCAGGCAAAGAGCATTGCAAACGCGACGAAGGTGTTCCTGAACGGCGACTGGGTGGGTATTCACCGGAAGCCCGATGAGTTGGTCGAGTGCATGCTGGACGCACGGCGTAAGGCGGACATTACCTTCGAGACGTCAATCGTACGCGATATTCGCGAGCGCGAATTGCGCATCCACACTGACTCGGGGCGTGTATGCCGGCCGCTTTTAATTGTTGACAGCTCGCTGCGGCTGCGGCTCAAGAAGGCACACATTGACGCGATAGAGCGTTATGACGTAGCTGAGGACGACGCGTACAAGTGGGCAGATCTGCTGGCGGACGGCGTGATTGAGTACCTGGACGCCGAAGAAGAGGAAATGGCGATGATTTGCATGACGCCACAGGAGCTGTCCGAGAGCCACGCGTACCGTACGACCGGCACGCTGCCGCCAGTGGAAACAGATCAGGCGTCTCGTGTGCGGTCGCGACGCAATATCTACATTAACACATGGACGCACTGCGAGATCCACCCTTCAATGATCCTGGGCATCTGCGCGTCGATTGTACCGTTCCCAGACCATAACCAGTCGCCGCGTAACACGTACCAGTCGGCAATGGGTAAGCAGGCAATGGGGATTATGTTAACCAATTATCAGCTGCGCATGGACACGCTTGCCAACGTGCTATACTACCCGCAGAAACCGCTGGCTACCACACGCGCCATGGACTACCTCAAGTTCCGCGACCTACCTGCCGGCCAGAACGCCATTGTTGCCATTATGTGCTACGGCGGTTACAACCAGGAGGACTCGGTCATCATGAACCAGTCGTCCATTGAACGTGGGCTTTTCCGTTCGCTGTACTTCCGTACCTACCATGATGAGGAAGACAAGCTCGGCTCCAAGGAGCTCGGAACCTTTGAGAAGCCCACGCCCGACACGACCTTGCGTCTTAAACACGGGACCTACGAGAAGCTCGAGGGCGACGGGCTTATTGCCCCTGGCACCCGTGTTACCGGCGATGATATCATCATTGGCAAGACTACCGCCATTCCGCCGGATTCGCTTGAGCTGGGTCAGCGAACAAAGAGTCATTCAAAAATCGACGCGTCCAAGGCGCTGCGCTCTACCGAGTGCGGCATTGTGGATCAAGTCATGATGACTACCAACGGCGACGGCTTCAAGTTTGTGAAGGTGCGCATCCGCTCTACACGCGTACCGCAGATGGGCGACAAATTTGCGTCACGCCACGGCCAAAAGGGCACTATCGGCATTACCTACCGTACCGAGGATATGCCTTTCTCGGCCGAGGGAATCGTGCCTGACATTATCATAAACCCTCATGCTATTCCCTCGCGCATGACAGTCGGCCATCTTGTCGAGTGTCTGTTGTCCAAGCTATCGACGCTGATGGCCTCTGAGGGCGATGCAACACCCTTCACGGATGTCACTGTCGAAGCTATCTCGCGCGAGTTGCTTGGCCACGGCTATCAACCGCGCGGTTTTGAGGTCATGTACAACGGTCACACTGGACGCAAGCTGGCGGCGCAAGTCTTTCTGGGCCCCACATACTACCAGCGCCTGAAGCATATGGTTGACGACAAGATCCACTCGCGTGCCCGCGGCCCGCTACAGATTCTGACCAGACAGCCTGTTGAGGGCCGTGCGCGCGACGGTGGTTTGCGCTTTGGCGAGATGGAGCGCGACGTTATGATTGCCCACGGCGTGGCCCAGTTCCTAAAGGAACGTCTGTTCGACGTCTCTGATGCCTATCGTGTCCACGTCTGCGACGTATGCGGGTTGATGGTTGTTGCCAGCCTAAAGAAGAACCAGTTTGAGTGCAGGGCGTGCAAGAACAAGACGCGTGTTTCGCAGGTTCACATTCCCTATGCCTGCAAATTGCTGTTCCAGGAACTCATGGCTATGAACATTGCGCCTCGACTGATGGTTGCTGCACCAAACTAGCGCCTGCTGTCGAAGCTAGAGTGTTGCAGCCATCTGTCGCGTATATAAATATACTCGCTAGTCAACACTAGATTGGCAGCAGAAACCCTCTCCTGTTTTGTTTAGTATTTCTGATTGCTTTTATTTCCAATCTCAAAAATAGTCAACGTCTAAACCCTTCCCCGCTCGTAGAAGTTAGAAATCTGAACCCCACCTAAGTCCAGCGCCAAAGCAAAAGGTCTTCCTGAGCCATATCAGCACATGTGTCTCCTTAATGCACTTTTAAGCATGTCTGATACACACGGTATTTAAAGGAACTTTCCGACTTTATCACCACGTCAGACATCTATAGCCATGTTGGCGGTCTGTCTACAGTGTCTTGGCGTCGCATTATGCATTGAAAAAATAAGGGAAATCTAGCTTGATGCAACGATAAACTCACGTTCCAAAGCTGCGACCAGATTCTTGAACTCGCCCACTTCCTTCCAGCAATTCAAGGCTTTATTCTCGTGTTGTTTAAGACAAGCAGCCACACGGTCGCGCGCAGCCATGGCATGTCCAAAGGACTGTGATTCGGATGTGCCACCGCCGATTTGTTGCGAGATGTCGCGGATCTCACCAAGTAGCTCCTCTGTGCTTGTCTGCCGCTCCTTTGATCTAAGATCCTCAAGTTGGTTCTTCTCAAGAATCCGTGCCAGCTCCTTTGCAACGCCCTTCTCAATCTCATCCGCCAGATCGCGCGATTCTGCGCTCCCTGTGCTGTTGTTTCCAGCTGCTTTCTGCGCCGTGGTGGCATCCTTCACCAGCACATCTTTCAGCTGCGGTGTAAACTATATTATAAAATGGTATAATACTTTATGAGTATCTTAGTATCTGTTGGCAATATATTGCTGTGCATTAAAGTCCTGTTGCAGTACTGCTCCTCCATAAGCGCATGCCAACTTACACCAATCGGAATCCCGCTACCGTACACATACACTGGCTCTTCCTTTGAATTGCTAGCACCCATGATGTGTTCTGCGACTGGCGTGGGCGGTAGTGGTCCTGCGTATGATTCTGTGTTCCTCGCTAACGCTCTTCTGAGTACAGTCCAAGCACAGGTGCGATTACAAGTTTTGTTTAGAAATAAATCAACGCTAAAGCAAAAATTCGACAACAACGGACGGAAGAAATGCAAAACGCAAGATAAACTTGGGCAGACCAAACTGGCACTAAACGATTAATAAATCTTGACAAAGTTTTTGATCTGCTACTTAAAGACGCTGCTCTTCGGCGTAAAAACGCAACACATCGCTTCTTTCACCAATACACTTTCTTGCTGGTCGAATCGCTAAACTTTGGGTCTCGTACGTTTTTTTCAGATTCAGGCACATGGGCACAGCAGGCAAACGCAAGGCGGAACGACAGCCCGGGGTAGCTGGCGAGCACAACACACGCCAAGATCAAGCGCAGCAGCGCTACACGCTGGGCAAGGCACGGTCTGTGGATGTGGTTGGGTTTGTTGAGGCGCGCTCGTTTGAGATCAACTCGCTTCAACGCTCGCTGGACGACGCCAGAGCAGCGGGAAATGTCCGGGCATTCCAGACGCTCCCGCGACACCTACGCAGGCGTGCAGCCAGTCACAACGTCAAGCGCATCCCGGCACGACTGCGTGAGCGTGCAATTGCGGAGATGAAAAAGTCCGCGCAGAATTCAAAGGCGCTGGCCGGTACAGACCGCCTCACAGGCGCCACGAAATCTAGCCGTTACAAGCGTCGTAGAGCCAGGACCGTGCGCGAGGAATATGAGCTCCGGCAGACGGGCAAGCGGTGGCTCGAAACACACGTATGGCACGCAAAGCGGATGCACATGGCCGAAATGTGGGGCACGATGATTGCGAAGACTCCGAATGAGCGCAGCCACCGTGCAGCCTACCGAGCAGCCAAGGAGAAGACATACATTCATGATGTGTCGTATTTTGTAACATTGGAGATATCTGGTGTGGAGCAGGAAATTGTTCAGCTTCTGCGTCGGTTAACCTCGCCTAGTGAGCTGCACATATCTGCAAAACCGTATTCTGGCGGCTCCCGGATGGCGCCTCTTACGCTCCACCGCGCCGGGATGTATCCGCTGGCGACACTCGGCCCAGCAATGGCGTTGTGGCAGCCACAGTCGGGCACTGGATCTCGCAAACTATGGCTCCGCACGCACCCTGCCATTGGGGATGCAGTGAAGGCAGAGCTTGCTGTTGCAGCCGAGACTCTGGCTGAAAGTGGGTCGCATTCATTACATGTTGCCGATATCACTTGCGATCTTGTATCGTTTGAGCTTCTTGGGAGCCAAAGCACGCAGCTTCTTTCTACAATTCTGTCGCAGCCAATTAGTCCCGAGGCCAGTGGGTCTGTGGCTCTGCGTCTGATCCGCACACTGCCCAGCCCGGCAACATTGCCCGAAAGTGTCGTCATTGCTTTAAGGATGCACGACCCTCGCTTGAGGTTTCCATACAAGATCGATCCAAATAATAGCCCATTGCTTCCAGAGGAACACCAGCAGCTTCAGAATTTACTTCTAAGATGGCCTACAGATGCAGCAACACTAGAAAATCCGCTGGACCATGGCATCTGGGACCGTGCTGCCTGTGCTGCGAGCTTGGAGAAGCGGCCATCGGAGCACGCCCTGAACGAGAGACGCCGCCAGCAGCTTATCCCAGGAACGAAACTGGAGCCCAACCCGAGTACTGATATCACTGTCCCACTGCTTCTTGTTCGCACTGGCCCTGAGGCGCAGTTGGGCTCGCGTGTTATCCAAACAGACCGCAAGTACATCGACACTCTTGCGCACGGGTGGACGCTGATCGCTCCGAAAGGCTGGGGTATGCCACTGTGGATGGCCTTCAATTTTGCGGGGGCTCGTGCGCAGGGAATGGACGAGAGACTCCACATTGCACTTGAAGCTGGGCTGCCGATGTTTCCAGCAGACTGGCCTGGCACGCTGGCATACGATAAATGGACCGGAGCTGCTGCAACAGAAGCTCGCCAAAAGTGGGTGCGCCGCCCACCTGGAAAGCGCACCAACTACCTGAAATTTGGAACCGAATCGCCTTTCTATCCGCCATTTCACAAACTCTTGGACATATACGACATTCCAGACGCTTACCCGTCGACAACTTCAGACAGCCTCGAGTGTCGCAAACGATGTCTGCAAAAGATTGCATCAAAGAGACAGGCTGCCAGGGTGGACGCCAACGCTGCAAAAGACACAAGTGACTGCGCTATGACGGTCGACAAGCACGCCTCAACACAAGCTACAGAGACCCTTGCATCCAATACCGAGTCCAAGGACAGTACCAGCAGTATATGGTTAGTATCTGGCGAGCGTTTGGAAATGTTGGTAGCATCGCTGCTTGTTAGTACGCGCTTTTCCAAGGATGACTTGACACCATGTCCAACCTTTCAAAGTTGGGCTGAACCGCTTCTTAACTCTGTGATCTCGGACTGCAACACTGAGCCGCACAGCAAGGATGGTATGGATCTTATTGAGCGCTGTCTCATCCGCGTTAGACTAGTCTGTGTCGGGCGTGGCACAATGGCAAACAACGCGCCAATCTGTATCCGTGCTTCAGACACACATTCAAGCCAGGATGATGCCATCGGCTACGTAATGCGCAGCTCCTTCTCGCTTGCGCGTGGCTGCGGAATGGGTGTAGGCGCTTGTTCGCTTCGTGGACTGTTCAAGCTCTGGATGTCAGTTACATTGCCTGCCTCGCAACATGGAAATAAGAGCTACAGAGTAAGCGTGAGGAGCATCAGTGGTGGTCCAGACGTCCATGCGCTGCTTAATCTTCTTCCTTAGAAATCTCAAGCATTTTTAGGACCAAGCCTTGCCCATAAATATGATGTGCCAACAATATAAGGCTAAGTCACTTGCATAACGGCGCAATGTGTAGGTGGTAGCTAGAAAACCTCTTCCATCCCTGTAAGTTCATAACTTGTTTATGCTGTTACTTCCTCTGACTCTTGTACTCTTGAAACACACTTAATATACACGCAGAAACGGACATGCAAGACAGTTCCCAGCCAGGAGCTGCTGGGCAGCAGCTTGATGCAATGTATCCATCGCCTCCAGACTACTACAATCTATTTACAAACGACAACATAAAGAGAGTGGCAGGTGCTGGTGACGATGCAGTACTTGAGGACTCTGAACTCAAGTTCCTGCTTCCACCGCCCCCGCCAAAGTCAGGCACATATACGATATTTGGGCGCATGTGGCAGGTCCAAGACCGACTTCCATCTCTGTCCGAGCAGAATATTCCACAGCTGTATCCAGAAGGCCCCATTGATCGCATTGCAGAGCTGAAGCGACTGAACCGTATGGTTATCTTTGAGTTTCTTGATCTCATTGACGTTCTGGTAAAAGACCCATCTCAGTATGGCGCTCGGACGGAGCGGATACGTGACGTATTTGTCAATATACACCACCTTATTAACGAATATCGGCAGCATCAGGCCAAGGAGACTCTCAAGCTTATGCTGCGTGAGCAAATTGCAAGCAAGCGGCGGGCAACAGAGTACACATTGGCCAAGTGCGAGGATGTGGAGCAAAACATTGAGCGCCTAAAACGCGAAGCAACAAAAACAAGAGCTGAGCTGAGCACCGCAGCCACCAGTGGAAATGGGAACCAACAGCATGCCGAATCCGACAAGCGCGATGACAATGGCACAGCCACCACCGATCGAATTGTCCAGGATGGACTGGCCAAGATTATGGAGACCCTTCAGGGCCTCTCTACGCATTGTAAGTGACTTTTTTTTCTTTTTCTGCATTAGCTAGATAATTATCGTAAATGGCAATTTAAACAAGTGTCAGGCGGTGCTGACTTCTGGCCCACTGCTCTCGGCCAGTGGTTGGGATGCGCCGGCAGCTTGATCCCCGTCCACACCAGCAGGCGGCGGCGGCGACTCGCGGCTCTGGCGCAGGAGATTACACATGCGCCAAAAGAACATACTTGCAAATCTCCGCTCAAAAGAAATGTGGTCCTGTAGATAACTCGGAAGCATTGTTAGCATAGCACCGCTGCTGATAGGGTCGTACTGGTAATCGTTTGGCAAGTCGTCGAGAAGAGTTAGCACATACCGGGCAGCGACGCCAGCACCAACTGACTGCTTGCAAATAAACGACAGACCCTCGTCCTCAGTTTCCACATTCTCAATCGCAAGCCCTGTAATCTCCTCCATAACTTTGAGCTTCTGTCGCAAGTTGTAGTCCGTGCTTGTCTCCGTCAGCCTGCGATGCTTCTCGAGGCGCTCGATTGCTTCGTCTTTGATCAGCACGTCCTGTGTAAGCGCTTCAACCTGCTGTCGAAGCAGAGCAAGCTGCTTCTCAAACTCGCTCTCAATTGCTTTCCTGACCCGAGACTCTACGGCAGCAGAAGCTTCGTTTGCAGCCCCAACTGCCTTGGCGGATGCAACAGCGTCATTTTGCTGCGCGTCCAGCAGCTTGAGCTCTGCCACTTCCTTCCGTAGATTGCCAATTACGTCCTCCGCTGCGTCAAAGCGCTCCTGGGCCTTTGCCCGAAATTCCTCGTATTCTTTCTCCGGCTGGGACTGCCGCAGCTCCAAAAGCTCCTCATATTTCACGCGCCAGCTTTCGCCGCTGCTGATACTTGTATCGGCAGCCTTGTCCGACCGCTCCATCTTCGAGCGGAGCTTGGATCGGCTTGTCTCAAACTTCGATGGTGATACAATATCCACGTATACGTCTTTTCTTTCATCAGCAGCTGCGCTCGTGGAAGCCGCAGATGTATCCGTCGATTCAATCCTCGTTGTCTTTTGAAGCCTGCCACGTTTTACTGGGGTCCGAGAAGCGCTGCTACCGTTGCTGCCTTTAGGCCCTAGTGATTTATCCTCTCCAAGATTATCAGACTTGCGCTTACGGCCCCGAACGGGAGCCGCTTTTGGCGACGGAGAGCCCTCAATATCAGACACTACAGCATTCTGCAAAGACTCGCGCTGCTGCTTCTTTGTAGATGGAAACAGTGGGGTGACTTTGCCACGGCGCTTTGTAGGCGTCTCCAGCAGCGCCTCATCAGAGAACCCATGCTCATCATGACTGGCGTCCGTGTCGTCCTGTGCTTGGCCACCCCGTTCATCGCCTTCGCTTATATCAGCTTCAACCTGTAATTTACTCACTGCTACCTTTGTGCCTCTACGACCAGCTTTTGAAGATCGGCGTGGCTTTGGCTCTGGCTTGGATGCAGAACTGTCTCCACGTATATGTGTGCGAGAGCGTCTGCTTATACATAATGTGTCTGGCGGTGCAACCTCCGGCTTCCCTGGCTTTGCAGGTGTGTGTATGATGGGTGATGTTTCCCGCTCAGCCTTGGACTGCTGTGAGGCCTCATTCTTTTTAGCCTCTGCGGCGGAAGCTTGTGTAGACTTTGCCTTTCGCGTTGCTGCTGCCGCCCGTTTCGGTCGCCCAACCGTACGCTTTGACTTTGCTGCTGCTGGCTCGGCGGATTCGGTGGAAATTGCACTGTTTGCAGCACTGGCGGCTGCCGTCCGGTTACTCTTCCGCGGAGGCATATGTACAGTGGTGCAGATTGATATGCTGGCAGTGCGTATCGGAAAAGGCTTCCTTTGCGTAAAAAGAGAATATATCAACCACAATTATATGACAGCAGATAAGGCGGGGGAGAGAGACCTATCAACAAAATAGAGCAAAAAGTGTACCAGCAAAAGGGACGCGAATGGGGCTCGTGTGAAAAAGAAAAGGGACGTTCGCGTGAATCACCCAGCGCCCACAAGCGGAGGGATGGAAAAGACGCGTTGTGCTGCCTTGCACGTGGCCAAAATCGAAAAGAGACTAATCTGCTACACGCATTCAACGTGATTGGCTGCCACATGCAGCATCGCCATCTGGTGTGGTCGCTGCAAGTTTGCCGGTTTTCTACGCTTAGGAGCCGCTGTCTTTGCCATCGCCGTCGTTGCTAGTGTCACTATTAGTGTCAACTGCCATGTCGTTGGCGCCAGTCTCATCAGCAGCAAGGTCATCCTCCAGCTCCGCCTCGGGTTCTTGATCAGGCCCAAGCTCCTGATCAAGCTGAAGCTCGTCTGCCTCTGCCTCCAACTCCGCTTCAGGCTCAAGCTCTTGGTCGGGCCCTAGCTCTTCCTCGGTCTTTTCCTCCAAGCCCTGCACCAGCGGCGGCTCCTCGGGCAAAGCCGTAGCACGATGTGTGAGTGGCCGCATAGTCCGATGGACCTGTGCGATTATAGGCGCAAGTCGCGATTTGAGAACTTGGCTGTCGGACTCTACACTGAGTGTACATGAGTCAACGACAGCACTGGCGCTGCCAAGACGCACGGTAATGTTGCTTTTGTCGTCAGCGACGTCAACCTGTGAGAACTGTTGCTGCAGAAACAGGGCCAGTTTTGCAGCGATTTGCTGGTTGTCGTCAGTGCGCACCAAGCCAGATGCGTGCCCATTGTTCGCCACATCTTCATTATCATCTGTCCCATCAGCTTTGGCGTGCGAGTGGTTGCAGCCCCGTCCCTGTGTGATCTTGACCGATGCAGGGCAGCTCTCAGTGTTTAGGATAACCGCTACGACAGAGTCGGCAGCCATGTCGTTCATGACGTTGCCTTCCCACTCCACTTCCACATGTGTTCTCCAGCTCGAGTGCGAGATATCCACGGCGTCGTATACGCGCAGGATGTTCGTCTCGCCAGAGTTGCTCTTTTCTGTGGTAAGTGGCAATGTTCCAAACATCTGCTCAAGATGGAGTCTGAGCAGGCTGAACGACGACGAGTAAGGCACGTGCTGCTGCTGTTCGACCACCACAGGCGCGATGTTGGTAAATTCGTGCAAGTCGGCCACATCCACCAGCGTGTAGTTAAAGTCTTTCTCGACTAGCACACCAGCTGCATAGTCCCCCTGGCCAGGCGCCTTGGTCGCAAGCCCACCCATCACACGCGCAATCTTTTCGCCATGGAAGTGCAGCTCAATTGCCTGTGCGTTGCGCGGAGCATGCACAGCGACCTCGTAGTCAGAACCCTTGTATTTGTCTACTATGTTCGCGCGCAGCCGCATCATTGCATTCTCTTCGCCATGCACCAGAATGACAAACGGCGCACGGATCTCGTCAATAAACGCACAGTTCTGAGCCCCGTCCACGTGAGCCGAGAACGAAATGTTGGTAACAGCTATGCGCCGGGGAATCCTGCCGCCTGACAGTGCTGGGATATCATCCATCGAGTTGTTAATCTCACGCGCCAGGGTGCCCTCGACTGAATATCCTGTAATTATAAGCCCGTTTTCGGGCCGTGGCGCCCACCGCTCGAGCAGCTTGCGCGAGACTCCACTCTGCAGCATTCCTGGCGTGGCCAGAACCACACACGGTCCCGTCTCAGGCACTTCCGATGCACCTGTTCTGGTCTTGATGTATCTAAAGTCAAATGGGTTCTGCCCCGTTTTGCTCAGCTGCCGCTGTATCCGCCGGCTCATGTCCATCACGTACTGCTTGTACAGCCGTGTTCCTGTTTTTCCCAGTGCCGAAATAAAAAATATTGGAACATTCTCGAGTTCGTTGATGTATCGCCGCCAGTACTCTTCCAGAATCAGTAGCAGTTCCTGTGTGCGTCCGAGCGCGGTTACTGGAAGCAAACAGCACCCGCGACGCCGCACAACATCCCGCACCTGCTTCATAAACGCCTTCTCCCTATCCACGCGCGGCTCGTGGTTGTGGAGGCCATATGTCGACTCTGTGATTAGCACGCTGACAGGAACTCCCGGGTTTTCCGCCGGAACAAGATGCCGATCTTCCTCGCGCGAGTAGTCGCCGGTGTAGAGCACCTTGACACCGGCGATTTCAATTAGAAACATTGCTGCTCCAAGCACATGCCCAGCATTGTACGCTGTGAACTTGATGCCTCCAATCTCAATCTGCTGATGGACGTCGATCTCCTCAATCTTGGCGTGTGCGCTGACCAGATCTGCTTCGCTGTAAAGCGCTGTGCTTTCCGAGTTGGACGTATTTGTAACGCGGATGTAGTCGGTAGCCAGCCAGCGGAACACCCCCTTTGTCGGCCGAGTCATAAACGTGCGTCCCTTAAACGTCGTCTTTTCAAGATAGTACGGAACCGCGGCGGCATGGTCAATGTGGAAGTGGGTCACAAGCAGCAAATCCACAGTTGCGGGGTCTACCTCGTCGAGAAAAGGCAGGCTGTTTATGCCTTCGTGGCCAGCATGGAGGCCGCAGTCAAGCATAACTGTCTTGCCTTTGTACTGAAGAACAATGCACGACCGCCCTACCTCGCGACCGGCGCCCAGAGGCGTGATTCGAAGCAGGTCGTTCTCGTCCTCGACGGGTACCACCAGCTCTGCCTTGCGTTTTGTAGCCATGGTATATTCTGCAACGGGACGGTCAACAACACCACAGTTGCTTGCCAATAGTTAGAATAGAATGTGTGAAAAAATAAAGCCGACTTTAGCACGCACGTTTGGTACTGTGCGATTCGTGTTGGCTCAGCAGAGTGAGGCGAACGACCTGTGTTTCTGCTGCTCAAAAACACACACATTATTTTTCTCGCTTTAACATTGGTGATCGATCAACGGAGGCCGTGAATTTGATCACCAGCTTACCTGCATTTTGCTTGCTGCGCATGGCTTGGCATGCAGACGTTGTCGTGAGACATGAGGGAGTATCGAATCACGTGGTTTGCACACAGACACAAGCAGGTGCTATTTTTGGGAGGTTTGACCATCTTGGCGCGCTCTTTTAAGAAGCATTTATGTTTCTCACAAGAAGCACAATACCGTAGAATGGGAATCAGGGCCAATGATTTCATGGATGACGAAAGTGTGAAGCAAAGTCGCCAGAACGATTGTCCCCAACTTCGAGGGTGACTGACGCAGGGCCAACAAAGACTATAAAGGACGTGCGCATCCTTTGCGTCTCTGGCAGCCGGCGCCGCATCCTGTTTTTGCACATTGAGCTTTCTACTATTTTTCTCTCGTTTTTCTTTTGTTTTACAAACTGTTATTTTATTCTGCAAAGCACGAGCAATATCATCCTCGTAACATACTGACCAACCGACAGGGTTTCCACGCCACATACACATACATACATCATGCTCCGAGGGTTTGTGCTTACCGTGGTGGTGGTTTTACTGACGCTGCAATTCCTGGCATCGCTGTTTGAGACGGCGCTTTATGCGGGAGAAAAGATCTACATGGATAAAAACGACCTGATATACACAAAGGGGTGGCTGTACAACTTCAAGTGGGCCATCAAGCCGATATCAGCGGTGGTTGCGCTGGGGCTGGTGCTGCCGGCAATGTGCTCATGCTGCTGTGGCGGGCCGGACCGGCGCTTTGGCACGGGCGGGCGCGTGTTTCCGTCTGTGCTAGCGTTTTTCTCTGTGGCGCTAACGGCACTTTGGGCGGTGATTGTGGGGTTCCAGGTACGCAATAACGACAAGACGCTGATGAAAACTCTTGCCGACATCATTAACGACGAAGGCAAACTTTCTTATCCGCTGGGGGATGGTTTCTCGCTAAAGAACGACTGTGGTACGGTTCCGTTTACAATGGTCGACCACGGCACGACAGTGTGTAAGCTGCTCAAGGCCGAGTCGGCCATATCAATTGTGTGCCTTGGGCTCTGGGCAGTGACGCTTCTCCTGTCGATGTTCTTATTCTGCATTGTGCGGCGCAGCAGGAACAAGTCTGCGCTGGATGTAAAGCAGGCGCATTACTGAGCAGGCGCATGTCCATAGTTTTTTCTTTTGGTAGGCACAGCCAAAAAACACGTTTATTTTAATTGCCTTTGTAACTGCAAGGCGAATGTGGCCCATGAAAGATGTATGACTACACACAACACGCCATGTTGAGAAACCGCTAACGCCTTTCTTTGCAGCAGTATTTTTAATAAAACCACACGATACTCTCGTTCTCAGTTATGACCAGCTAAAGCCAGCAACGTGCGCAAAATGGCAGTCTGTTTATTTACAGGAAATGGTATCTGGAAAGCGCAAACTGAACAACATTCAATAAAACATTTATTACTATTTCACTCATAAATTTTTATTTACTCTACTCTTTATCTGTTTTCTGCATAATTGCTAACAATACCAGGAAGTGTTACTATTTCAATACAAAAACAGTCATCCAAGAAATACAGCTTTACATGCATGTAAACTATGCACCATTTGCCAGATGTCAACATACCGGAAATAAAAACTTAAGGCAAAGTTATCCGCCAGTAGATTTGGACGAGTAATAGAGGTAAATGTGGTTTGGAAGAGAGATGTACATGCTGTAAACAAAATACAGTACCAGATATTTCAGCTACTAATATTCTTTTCACTGTCCACCATCACACGCAAAACCAACGCCATGCTGATTACTTAAAATACACCACCTACTGTTTTTTAAAAAGAACTATTAGCGCATCAAGTAAATAGCGTTTGCGATAATCGAGGTAATTTTTTTGTCACCAAGTTGTGTTTTGCGTCAAGAGAAACAAAGTGTGTGCGTGATTGGCATGTGTAATTAGCGGGCACAATTTGTGTTGGCGGACAAGAAGAAAGAACCAAGAAACAGATTAACAAGAAATTAGTAGTATTTTTGAATAGACACATAACATATATGTTTTTAGCAACGACATAGCAACACAATACATGTAACTTATCTTGCCGGCCGTAAAAAGGGTGCTGGCTGCCAGTCTGGACTGCAAAAACCAACGCCAACCACACTGTCAACGGCACTTCTGCTCATGCACAAACGATAACCCAAACACACTTCCCGAATGGCGCAAACCCACCATACCAAATGTCACCAAAATAGTTTCTCTAAACGCCAATATTTTTTGCAAAATACACTATTAGTCCCTCTGCTACCACAGCATACAAGTAGCTCTGCAGATCTAGCTCATCAGACAAGCTAAAGTAGCATTTAAGGCATAGGAGCATTCATTATTTATAAAGAAGCAGGCACGGATCTCCAGGCCAGAGTATAAAGGGTATTCTATGTGTACAACTAAAGATAAACAAACTTCTAAATAAATACTTTTCAATCACAGCCCGTTCTTCATATCTGACGCATACGCTAATAATTTTGCTATAAAAACGTAAAAGTTTTAAGTAAAAAATAAAGATATGAACACACATATGCGCACATGTAGCATTAAACAAGCAGACGTGCGTTGCGGATGTTGGCACCAAAGTCAATGATGGATACCGAGCGGTCATGGGAGCATGAGACTATGCGGGTGCTGTCAAACATGAGTTTGAACACACGTGAAGAGTGGATGTTTCTGAATACGTGAAGTAGCGCACCGGTTGAGAACGACCATATCTTTATTGACTCATCATACGAGCCTGAAACTACTACGTCCATCCGGCGGTCAAACATAACCGTACGCACCAGATCGCTATGAGCCCTGGAAATTGTCCGCAGACACTCGCCAGACTTTGCATCCCACACGCGAATAGACTGATCGCTGCTGCCAGACACAATGTACTCGCCATCAAAGTCAACACACGCAACACCACGCGCGTGTTCATCAAGCGAAAGCATGCACGTGCGTGCCTCCAAGTTCCAGATGCGGATTGTGCGGTCGCCCGAGGCTGAGACAAGGACATCGCCGTGCAGTTGTATTGCATTTACAGCTACGGTGTGGCCTGTAAGCTCAAACATTGCGTAGCCTTGATCGCGGCGCCAGACGCGCAGCACACAATCCTTGCACGCGGTTACCAGCCATTTGCTTGAAAAACGCAGCGACAACACTGCATCTGCGTGCTGCAAGCGGTGAAGAACGGTGCACGACTGCAGGTCCCACACGCATGCCGTTGCGTCCGACGACCCAGTGACCAGCGTGCCCGCGTTGTCGGTCTGCAGAGTCAGTACTGATCCGGTGTGACCCCGCAGAGTTGCCAGGTGCGTGATATGCCCACCAACCTCGGCCATGTGCCATAGCCGCACTGTGTGGTCGCGACTGCCGGTGAACAGCCGATTGCGCCGGTCGAACTGCAGACAGTAAATGCTCTCAGGGTGCGCAGCCTCCCACCGGTCCACGTGACATCGCCCCCGCCGCCAGTTCTCCAGCAGCTGGCTATAGTCCGCATACGCTTGCCGCCAATCGACTGGGCTGCTAAGTCGGGGTATGTGTGCTTGAGATATGTTACGTCTCAGCAAGGGCTGCGGTGCAGACCCTGTCAACATATCAAATCTGGAATCCCAGAAGCGCGGGTGGTGGCTCTGACCGCGGTCAAGCCATCGCGACTCATCCCACGCCAACTGCTCTGCAGAATCCGCCACTCGTCCATTCTGCGCGCGTATACGGAGACTGTGGCCGTCTCTTAAACTATTGCGGTGTCTAAAGACTACCGGCGGTAGAGGACCTCTTAGCTGCCACGCGCTAGCATGTGCTCTTCTTGAGGCCATGTTCTCTGCCGTTGCTGCTGCAAGACTTTCCATCGCTGAGACAGACGCGACGCTTTCAATAAATCGCTGCGCGTTCAAGTCCCTACTAATCCCCTGTACACAGGCCGTGCTTCTGGCGCTGCGGATGGCGATTGCTGGCGCCAGCGTGGCAGAGCTAGCTGACGTCACCACACTGGTCACTTGCATAATTGATCGGCTGAGCAATACCCTTTTGATGTCACTTATCTTTGGATGCAAGCAGTACAACGCCCACCGCCCCGTATCCAGTGCCCATCCTTGTCTGCGGTACAGTCGTCTCCACAGCCATGGCTGCGCTGCTACAGCGCACCACTTTCGACTGACAAGCATTACACTCCCAGCCACATCAGCCGCAGGCAGAAACTCTAGGATATGTAGCGAGATTTCCGGTGGCAGAATTTCAATAAAGTCGCAGCGCAGACGTCGATCCAGCTCAAGTATTGCTAGTCTAATTATATCAGATGGAACATGCATCAGCAGCGCCATGGCCATCTGCGCACACGTCTGTGGAGTCACCGACCTCTGCAGCGCATACACTGGTGACTCCAGACCCTGGTCTCCTCTAAACACCTCCCACGATGACCCGTGCTCTGCTGGCACAATGGACTCAAGTCCTTTTGGTGGCAACTGCTGGGTGTGCCGCGGTGACCCCCAGTCATCAAACCCCTCGTCAGAAGATCGGCCCGTGGCCACCATGGATGTCAAGTCTCTCTAATTCAAGATAAACGCGCAAAATACAACTATCTTGGAACTGGTGGATAAATGGTAAAATGAGGAGTTGAAAATTTAGTAAAAGTACCTCGTGCGTTTGTGGCTCCTGCTGCCTGCTTTAAATGCTTTTCCACTTGGCCAGCAGCTGATCGGGACGTAAATGCAGGCCAGAATTCAGTGCGGGTTGCAACAATGCCATCCTGCCAAATGCGGCCATAATGGAAGCATGCCACGATCCTGTCCACCTACTTTTGCCTAATCGCCGAACAATGGCTCTGGCAAAAAAAAAACCCCCCATGTCTGCCAGACACGGCTTTTGCTGCTCACCCGACAGTGTCCGCTGCCGTGCTTGCAAATCTGCCTGCTGCTGCGCCAAGGCCTGTTTTCCAAAACTAATCGAGTGCAGCAATTTGGCTGCATGTCCACCGTGTATCTTTAATTGGCAACGGCCAGACCACATGTCTGCCGCCAGCCACTGCAATTCACATGCTGCATTGGGACACATAAAAGCAACAATATCAACGCTTCCTCTGAACTGTACGCAACGCTGCTCTGCATCCAACCGACTAAACAGAGCCAGCGCTCCAGTACCGCACACACTCATCCGTCGAGCATGTCATAAACGCCGGCGTCGTTGGCGACGCCGCAATCCACGTAATACGCTGCCTATGTTCCGCGCATTTGGCCAGGAGCTCGCCGCTCGCCGCATCCCACACCACCACTGCGTTGCCCCGTGCGTCAGGCACCATGACAAGCGCCTCGTCGTGCGAAAACACCGCCTGCTCGTTGGCTGCGCTCAGGCTGGCTCCGCGGTACGTCTGCACCAACCTACCGCTGCCCACCTCCCACAGCCGCACGCACGAGTCCAGCCCCGTGGACATGGCATACTTGCCGTTGCGCGAAAACATAACTGCCGTCACTGCCATGCCGTCGTGCGCCTGGTCAACCGTCCGTACGCACCTCCCCGACACGCCGTCCCAAATCTTAATTGTCCCGTCGCTCGACGAGCTTCCAATCACCGACCCGCTGTGAGAGTAGCACGTCTGCGTAATGCTGTCCGTGTGTTGCGACTGCCCCGCCCCGTTGCCAGCAGCCAGCAGATACGCCTTACTCGTGTGCACATTGTACAGCCGCACCTCGGGCGCGTCGCCGCCCGCTGCTATGTACTCGCCACTGGGATGGAAGGCGATTGTGCGGAACGCAAAGTTGTCCGTGAAGCTCTGGAACGAGTGCTTGCCGTACGCAGCGCTCAGGTCAAACAGCTTGATCGAGTGATCTGCTGAGCAGGATGCAAGCACAAGCCCATTAGGATGAAACGCCAGCCCTGTCACCTCTGCCTCATGATGGTAAAGCGTGCGTATCACAGGCTTGTCTTCTCGCCGCGCCGTTCCCACTGATGGGTCGCGCACTTTGTCGACATCTATCAGCTTTAGCGATGCGTCCGCCGACCCCGTCGCAATGTACCGCCCGTCGCGACTAAACGCCGCCGTCGTTGCGCTGCCCTTGTGCTTAGTCTTGTACCATACCTGAAAATGCGGCACCTTGGCTGCCTCCGCTTGCTGCGGTCTGCTGAGGTCTATGCCACTGCCACTGCCTGCCCCAGAAACCACCTCAGTCTCGGTGTCCATCTCTGGCCCCGTCTCAGCACGCCCACTGGTCTGGCGCTCGTGCTGCAGCCCAAGCGTTACTAGCTCTGCAAGCCGTGAATTGCTGTCCGTGGTCATCGGGACTTTTGTGTGCGTTGCGATTGCCTGGCTCAGATTCGCAAACCCGTACGCCGACAGTTGACACAGAATAAGTCGTATTACCTCTTCGCGTGTCGTCTGTGTTCCCATGTTTGTGTCTCCCGTCGTGCCCTGGCCGTTTTTGTGCTGCTAAGGCTAGTATGCGAATGCAAAGGAAATCACGCCTTCAAAAAGGTAACAAAAGAGAAAAGATTGCACCGCCACTGCTACGTCCCCATTGCGATACACACGCCTGCTTTTTGTGGTAAGAGCACTTCTACCTGTATCTGTATTTTTCGCCTGCGGCTGCTCTCAGCCAATCATAAATGTACGTATATGGCTCCTCCGGATCAGGATCAGGATCTGTGTCCTCTGTTCTGTTCCCAGGCATCAACACCTTACATTAACAACATTGCCGAAAGCCTTAGCAGTCAGCTTCAAGTCCGTTAGCAAAAGAGGCGCTGTAGGAACTCCGAAGTTGCAGCCATTCACCGAGCACTGTTCTTCCTTCTCTCCCCAAACACGGACTTGGTCTGCGCAACGCCTGGGCTGAGTCTGTAGCACGCTCACCCTCTGCTTCCGTGCCATATTTAAATTCTGCGCAGGTTGCACACCCACCACACAAAGCCCACCTTCTCTTCTCGCAACTAGCAACGGTCTGGCTCTTTTTTTTTCTCTTATGTCGGCGCTCGATCTGATATTTTTCCTCTTGTCCCTATCTTATTGCTTTAAATCTTCTAGCTATCACCGTACCACACTGCTGCTTTTGCAGCTTTAGCCCTTTTCACTCAGCCGCGACAATGCTCGGCAAATACAGTTGGCGTCGCTTGGCTGGCCAGGATGATCACCGTGTGAGCTTCACTGACTCCAAACTTCGCTCAGAGATAAAAAGGCGTTTCTGGGATTATGTAGAACTGGCCTTCATATCTACGACAATGATCTGGGCTGGTCTGACGCTGTTCTTTGGCGGTATCTACAATCGAAGTGAATATGCAAATAACATTGATATCTACGTTGTTGATCTTGACGGTGGCAGCGTAGGCGCCAATATTACCCAAATGATTCTTGGAATTGAGGCTGCGCCATCGTCTCCTGCGTGGTTGCAGAGAAATGACCTGCGCTCACTTGAAGATGTAAAGGCCTGGGTTTTGGACAATGCCTGGGGTGCACTGGTCATCAACAAAGGCACCAGCGACAGGCTGAGCAACGCACTCAACAATGGTACAGACTACAATCCCGTCAATGCGATGACGTTGGTGGAGTCATCTGGGCGGCAAGTAGTCGCTGAGATGCTCTTCGTCTCCTCCACACTTACAAATGTTGCTCAGACTGTGTCGCGAAAGTATGCGTTGGAGCAGATCAACAAATATCGAAATTCACAGACCCAGCTGCCGCCTAATATTGCAGCCCTGATTGATCCGATTTCATATACCACAGTTGATGTTGCCCCTGCTGGCTTTACTATTTCTCCAATAATGTCAACATTTGGCTACCTGACTATTCTGCTGTCAACCGTCGGGGTGCTGATTGTGTGGAAGATGACATCATTTCCCTTTTTCTCAAAGGTCCGATACCGTGATCTGATTTTGATGTGGCCTATGTTGCTTCTCGGCCTAGCGCTTATCCTTTCATTCTACCAGGCGCTGGCATTTCTGGCGTTCCGCGGCCCAAACTACAACTCTATTGCCCTTACATACACTGCAGCAACCTTCTTCAAGTTCTGGTTCACTGGTGCTGCCGTTGCATTCAGCCTCGCGCTGTGGCTTTTCAACTGGTTCCTTCACCTAACACCACATATTATTGCGCTTCCTTCAATCTGCACTGTTCTTCCCAATGTCGTCAGCACCATTGGTACAACTGAACTGGCTTCAAAGTTCTACCGCATCTTTTACGCCCTACCCTTCTTTAATGGCTCTAAAATTATTCTGCACATTACCACCGGTGCTCACTCTGCCACAGGTCGCAATGTTGGTGTGCTTGTGGCTGAAATGGTTGGAATGACTCTCATCTTGTGGATATCTATCTGGATCCGACAGGTGTGTGTATTGCGCGGAATATCAGATGCACATGGGTGGTTCCACAAATCCAAATACTTTCACTCGCCAATCCCCTATTACAAATCGGAGACTGCACATGCTGAGACACATCGCCCAGAAGATTCAGAAGTTGGAATACCATCCAAAGCTCCGAGTGTCTTTACACTTGCTGCCCAAACTTCTCTTGCTAGGACACGCCCAAGTAGAGATATTGAAATTGCTGACTATGACGAGGACAGCGTCAGTCTTACCACGGGAAACCTTGGTGTATAAGTACAGCTATTGATACTTATTTATTATATATGTATATTTTTATTAAATATTTATGTTCAAAAATAACATGCTATGAAACTAAAAGTAGAAATTGATTTAAATAAAAAGCTAACTACCCTGTAGATTACTGTAGGCCCGTCCTTTGGAAGTAGAACTGTATACATCAACACATCCTTTATTTTCATTTTCTTTACATTTGCCAACCATGTACAAGTCGGAGCCGCTAGACCCACCAAATTCAAGGCTGGTCACAGAGACGATGGATGGTAAACTGATATATGCAGTTAATTTTCCTGAAGGTGAAAGTACTGCCACCTTGCCAAGCCCATTGCGCGTTACATAGAGATTACCATCTGTATCAGTGCGCATGCCATCAATGTCTGCTGCTGCAGAGCCATCAAGATCGCCAAAGTTAACAAATGTCCGTTTGTTTGCCACAGTGCCTCTGGAAGCATCAAGATCAAATGCAAGAATGCGGTTACCAATAACAGTGCCTCCACTGTTCTGAGCTTCTGACAAATAAAGGGTCTTTTCATCAGGGCTAATTTCAATCCCATTGGTGCGGTAAAAATCTCCCAGCTTTGTTGCATTGCCCTTTTTGTCACATGTCCAAAGGTCGCCATCTCCAATCTGAGTGTCACTATTATAATTCATGCCTGAAAGAAAAATCCGACCTGATGATGGAGCAATGGCAATATCATTAGGTTGAAGCATTTTCTTGTCCCCACAGAAAACTTTTGCTTTCTTAAAAGTTCCATCTGAGCTCTGCCGCTGTGTAAGACGATAGACTTGGTGCATTCCTGCATCAGCAATGTATGCCTCCTCAGCACCTGAGCAGCCAATATTAAATCTGATTCCATTTATGTGTATTTTTTTTAACTCTTCATCCGTTCCTGTTGCCTGGTAAAACAGTGCTTGTTTTTCCGCCACTAGCCCTGCCATGGTCAGGTCACTCTTAAAATTAACTGCATAAATATTACCAGACTTGTCAACACCGACACCTTCTATTGCTGGTCCAAACAATGAGTCTGCTGCAGAAATAACTGCCTTTACCTTTTGCTCTGCGACAGACATTCCTGCACTGAAAAGCACAATTGCTAATGCTATTTTCATTTCAAATAAGCTATAATATGTAGTAGAAAGTTCCAATGTCAATAGAATATTGTGCTATCAAAGTTCTGAAGTAATGTCAAAAAAAAAAAATAACTGTAAAAAAACAAAATTATAAAAAAAAAGCAAGAGGTGGTTTTTTTTTTTTTTGCCTTAAACCTTTCAACAGCACAGATGAATAAATATCTTGGTGCTTTCAAAAAATAAAACTTTCTTTGTTTAAAAGGCGTAAATTTTACAGTTATTAATCCTTTTATTGAATACATTGTCTTCTTAGTAAAATAAACCCCAACTACTCTTTTAACTAGTTTTTCAATCGACTTTCTTTGTATTGTCAAAGGTGTGGTGATCACAATTTAAGGGTGAACACCAGCATGCTGGGTTGCAGTTATAAACCCGCGCAGGTATGTATCTGGCCTACTAGTTAACTTTATCTTATCTTACTCCTTTCATAGTTTTCATCATTTTGAATATAACGCATGAAATAGTGAACTTGTAAGAAATAAGATATACAGGATGCTACAATAGGTAACAAAATCAATCAATTGTTCTCCTACAGATTTACTTTAAACTGTTAAATATCAAACCTCCACTAGCAATACTGTGGTGACTCCGGCAGATCCCCAGTAAGCGCTGGTCGAGTCAATCTCGGCTCAGGCAGGGCTTCCCAGAATAGACTTTGCACAGCACAAGGCTGGCTTTTTGGACATGGCGAGGCTGGTTGTTTTGTCGTGGCTAAGTATTTTATATGTTGGGATGTTTTGACATGTCTGGAGTTGTTTTGCAAGACTGGATGTCTTGATGCAACAAGATTTTGCTGATTGGGATGTCTTGGAAACGGCTTGCATTTGAAATAGAGAAATTACACGAAGGTTAAAAACACAGGAGCAGGATGACAGTTATTTTCCCCCTGGAAGTTACAAGTGTAGTTTATAGTGTCTTTATTTGATATTTCAATTCTATTAACAAAATAAACAAATAGTTAGAAACTTAAAACAATTTATATATTAAAGCTTAAATCGTTGTTGCCTTGGTCTCTCCAATTCACTAGCCTAACAA
>JANBTM010000085.1:0-39788 GCA_027578695.1 Coemansia sp. RSA 1365 | reverse complement strand
CTATCTGTACTAACCAGATAATCAGCTGCATGACCATACCCATATTTACTTTTGCCACCATTAAAGTGTTTATTCAAGCAGCAACATCAATCAAAAAGCTAACAAGTAGAAAAAAAAAGAAAAAAAAAAGAGCATGATTGGTCTTGTCTTTTTATTCTGTTGTGAGAACCTGAAGTTTGTTAGTAAATCTACTATTGCAGTTGTGGTGCCATTTCTCAGCTTGTGTTGTTTGGTAGCACCCGGCAATGAACGCTGGCGAATTTCGACCATTTCACGCGTCTAAAGGGCCAAATGCGAAAAAACCAATAGGTGCGTGTAACAGAACAATCCAGAGAACTTAAGAACGTTTGTTTAGCAACTCATTTTCATGAAGTATTGAATCAATTGAGACAATTCGTTGCACCTTTTGATACTCTACCGCTTATCTTACTAACTCGTGGAGCTGTTCCAAACAAGGTCAGCGCTTATCGACTATATATGCATAAAACTATCTAATCCTTTGCTGGGGCACGATGCGTGGCTATATTTGTAGACTCTAACACTGACAGAATGACTGAAGGGGGTCTAGAAATCTCTACAGGGGCACCATGGTGTACAACAGCACATACCACTGCTAGTCGTGCACCTGAAAGTGTGGGCTATCTGTCAACACCACATAGCCTGACGTCACCAGGACAAGGGTGCGAGGTTGGCGGGCCCAGCGGCAACGGTGTATATCGCAGCAATGTTCTGGATTGTGACCCACGCCTTGACACACAGCGGCGGGCTTGGCGAGATGGCCAACGACGAGCATCCCAGCAGCCATTGCTCCTGCGAGCGCCATTATTTGAAAGCGACAGCAGCACTGTAAATAGTATTCCAGCGTGCACGGTTGTAGTGTCAGGAATGTCCCCGCTAGTTACGTCGGAGAAGCTGCGTGCGCACTTTATGTCATTTGGAGCCGTGACGGGGATTCGCCTTGGTTACGACCCATCGACAGGTATGAGTCTGGGAGTTGCACGCATTGACTTTGTTTTGTCTGCTGATGCACCCAGTCCACGGGCCGCGGCTGGTGAGGCGCTGCAGAGTGGTAATGTAATTCAAGCTGGGCAGCCGGCAGCAGTTCTAGAGCTAGACATTGGCGGCCGCTTTGATTCGCTGATAAGGACTCTGCTCCAAGATGCAGAGGTGCAAGAGAAACGCCACATGTCTGTCACGGCAGCATCTTCTAGACGCGATCACTCTCCGGCCCGGAAAGCAGAGCGCGGTGGCAGTGCCAGTACACAAGATCGGGAGCTGAGCGCTTATACTGTCAGGGTGCCCCGATCGAGCATTTCGTTTTCACAAAATACCGAGGCAGATGTGGGGCGCTACTTTGAACGCTTTAAGCCTACGCATGTGGCACGCGCCAATGGCTACTGGTACATTTTGTTTGCTTCAGAAAGGGATGCACACAGATGTCAGAGGCTAAGTGATAGGCAGCGGTTTGCAGGCAGAGCTATTGACGTCGAACTGTACGAAATCGCGGATATGGATAGGGTTGAGGATCTAAAAAAACTAGCCAGGGACGGCTACTCCGATCAAAAGCCAAACATTAGTCGAACGTCACGCGCTTCAATAGCTGATGGTTCCACAGGGAGTGATGGGGACAACCAGGCAGCTTTAGCCCAACGCCTGCCGGGACTAGAAGCGCATGTTTTTGACAGCTCCGACCCGGAGCTGCATCAGTTGACAGAGGAGCTGCTTATTCGCGAGATCTCAGAGTCCTTTGTACAGGATATTCAGCTGCAACGTCTGCGGGGGTTAATCTCAGACTTTATTAGACCACCCTCGAAGCAAATGACTGGTCGAGCCAATAATGGCAACGGCGGCAGGGCCACGCAAATCCCAAAGCCTCCGATTCGGAGGCCAATAGACACTGCTGCTTTGTTAAAACGTATGTCTAAGAGCATAACGGGAACTACCGGATCGCACGCGCCGATAAACTCGATTCTGTCCGATTTACCAAGCTTTAGGCGAGGTGCTAGCGGCTCGTTTGGCGCTCACAAGCCTAGGAGGACCGCCGTGAGCGGCCCTCGCACTTATAAAGATGATTTTTCGCCGCGAAGCGATAGGCAAGCTGACAACGGCGATTCAGAGTTGAGTGATGTAGACAGCAGAGTCGGGACCTCAAAGGAAACTTTGTCTTGGGATGCATACGCAGCAAAGATGGCGCGGCGTTCGCGCAAGGATGCGACACCAGCAGATTTCTCGGAGAGCGATGCCGATTTATCAACCGATAGTAGTGGATATGCGGAAGGCGGATCGCCTGAAACGGTCGAAGATGATGACGGCGAATACGCGGCAGACGCGGTTGCGGCTACAGAACCGCCCACTCTCAAAAACAGGCGCGCGCTGAAGCGACACACGACAGGTGCAGCTCTAGGCAAAAAAAGAAAGCGCATCAGGCAATCCGCAGCTGAGCTAGCACAGCCGGAGACGCCGCTGGATCTGGGAACAAGCAAGACTGGTCATTTTGTGAAGGTAGAGGATACATTTACCCCGCCTATCAACGCTACAGGGAGTGCACGTACGGAGAGATATCAGCCCCTGGATCCTGAATTAAAAAGCCGCTACCTGCGGCAGTTGCATCACCAGCTTCACTGGACTGCCAGCTTTTTTGGCGGCACGGATGCAGCAGTGGCATCGCGGCTTCGCGGGGTTTCCGAGAGCTCTAAGGATACGTCTGGCGGCGGAGACACGAACATGAACAATTCCAGGTTGCTTCATTCGTTAATGCAGACGAGCATGGTATCGTCATCACGCTCGCATCGTACAGTCAACAGGACGATTCGTGCAGAGTTCAGCACAGGAATTCGAAATATTGGCGATGTTAGGGGCAGCAGCGACCGTAAAAGCAGCGCAGCTACGGGGACTATCAGCGATGTAGGTTTAGCCAGCAACAGCTCGGATCTCCTGCACTTCAACCAGCTTACGTGGCGGACAAAGAGGCTCCAGTTTTCTAAAAGCGCCATCCACGACTGGGGCTTGTTTGCATCCGAGCCGATTTTTCGGAGAGATTTTGTGATCGAGTATATTGGCGAACGCATCCGCTCAGAGCTAGCGGATTTGCGTGAAGAGCAATATGAGCGCGAGGGAATTGGTAGTAGCTACCTTTTCCGCATGGATGACAACACAGTCATTGATGCGACAAAGTGTGGAAACGTGGCGCGGTTTATCAACCACTGCTGCGAGCCCAACTGCGTTGCTGCTAAGTCTGAGGTGGACGGCTCAACGCGCGTTGTTATATACGCCGCCCGGGACATCCAGATTGGGGAGGAAATTACCTACAACTACAAGTTCCCTATAGAAGAAGAAAAAATCCCCTGTCTCTGTGGCGCTGCGAACTGCAGTGGCTATCTGAATTGAGCAACTGGCAATGGCGCAGCATACGATAGCCATCATGTGCGTGGAGTGATGCGATTCTGTGGTGTCTGTCATTGAGAGGTCGCGTGTGCACAGCAGCGCTTGGCATAGTCTCCTGCGCTGCACCCACGAGCCACAGGACGCCAGGCAGGGGGGGGGCGCGTATAAGCGCAAGCTATCACGCTGCCTGGAGCCGCATGTGGTGTGAATCATATTTCTGCTATTCGGATCCAAGGCCATGAGTGCAAATAATTATCGGGGATCTCTGGGCACGGTCGCCATTGTGCACGCTTCTGCTCTGCTCTGAGTTTTTGCATTTTTTTTTCATTTGTGCGTATTATATTTTTGCGTAACCCAGTGTCATTGTCACTATCGTCCACAAATGAGGTAGGCCATTATTACGCTTGAACCCGGCCATGGATTTCTGCCACCAAGGTCACTGCATAGCTAGACGTACCACTTAACATACTTTGTGAGCACTGCATATGCATAGCGAACGCCTTCGCCGTCTGCCTTACAAGGACCTGGGCACAACAGAGGGCTCTAGTCCGATGGGAGGCCTGTTCTTCGATACACCACGCTTTGCAAATTCCGTCCCGTTTTTCCGATTTCAGCGGTTTGGTAAGTAGCGCGCGGTCTTTTTCGCAAAATACGAGCGCGAGCTATGTCCTCGCACACGCTGACCACGATTTGTTCTCAGCTGAGGGCGTGTGCGCTTTCGGTTGGGCACCATTAGCTCGTGTGCTGGCAATCTTCTTGGCTTGAAGCTGGCGTGTGCGGAGAAGAGACAAGGCAAAGAAGCGGGGTAGCGCTGTACCGCAGCCTCGCCTTTTCCTCTCTACTATTTCACACTGATTCTGTGCGTTGTTCTTGTCATAAAAGCGGTACTGGTTTGTTTGTCTGCACTGATGCTTGTTGTAGGCCACGACGACATACACACTGACAGCGACCACAAGCTAGTGGTCGTCATGGTTGGCTTGCCTGCGCGCGGAAAGAGTTATATTGTTAAAAAGGTCAAGCGCTATCTGTCATGGCTGGGCTTCCAGACAAAGATCTTCAACGTTGGCGACCGCCGCCGCCTGTCTAGCTCCGCGGGTGAGTCTTTGAGATTTGTAAATGGAAAAAGGGGAGACAAATCGTGTGCAGAATGTAGCAGCCCTGACACACACACAGTGCCATGCACAGAATGCGAGACGCGCCATCCTTCCTCTTTTTTTGATCCGGACAATGAGAGCGCTAAACATATTCGAGAGCAGGTTGCTATTGAAGTATTCGACGACCTCCTACGCTGGCTGCAGGCCGGCGGTCAGATTGCCATTCACGATGCAACTAACTCGACGATTGAACGGAGAAGGGCGCTGATTGACAGGCTTGTAAGCCAGGCCGACGTCAACTTGCTATTTGTTGAGAGTATTTGCACGGACCAGATCATCATCAACCGCAATATAAAGCTCAAGACGCGCAGCCCCGACTACATTGGCATCGATCCTGAGGTTGCCGAGGCCGACTTTCGTGCTCGTCTGCGCAACTACGAGCGGGCTTACAGAACTATTGGCGCTGCCGAGGAGAGGCTCGATGTGCAGTATTGCAAGATCATCGACGTTGGCAAAAAGGTGATTGCATACAACATACAGGGCTTTCTGGAGAGCCAGGTTGTCTTCTATCTGATGAATATGAATCTGGAGCCCCGCGTGATCTACATCACGCGTCACGGCGAGAGCGAAGACAACGTTGCAGGCCGCATTGGTGGCGATGCATCACTTGCACCAAGCGGGGTCAAATATTCCAAAACACTTGCCCGTTTTATCGACCGTCGTCGCTTGGAGTTTGCTGTTGAGGTTGAGGAGGCGAACCACCACGCATCCCGAGCCGCCACCAGCCTCTCAGCTAGTAGCACCCCTGGCACATGCAGCGAGCCAGAGGCCGGCTCTCCATGCCCTGAGCACTTGCGCCGCTACCGCCGCCGCCGCCGCGATGAGCTTGACTTTGAAGTATGGACATCTATGCTTAAGCGCGCAATGGAGACCGTTGAGCACTTTGACCCGCAGAGATACCGGGTTAAAAATATCAAGTCGCTCAATGAGATTTATGCTGGAAAGTGCGAAGGCATGACATACGGTGAGATTGCTCGCGACTTTCCTGAGGAGTTTGAAGCTCGCCAGCTAGATAAGTTCTACTATCGATACCCTGGCATTGGCGGTGAGTCTTATGCCGATGTGGTCTTACGTCTTCAGCAGGTCATTGTTGAGCTTGAGCGCATTCGCCACTCGGTGTTGCTAGTGACACACAGGGCCATGGCTCGCACCCTTCTTGCCTATTTTATGGATATTCCGACGACCCAGATGCCTGATATGGAGCTTCCACTGGGTTATGTTTATGCTTGTGAACCGCGTCCCTTTGGAAACTTTTTGCGCGTCTGGAGATACGATCCGTGCATTGACGATTTTGAGGAGATCGATGCATCCGCTGCTTTAAAGATTCGATGCTCCCAAAGTAGTTTTCCTGATTCAAAAACGGCCCCGCCATTACCATCACCTGCTGAGATTACATACTACTCTGCGAGTCAGCAAGCAACGTCTTGAGCCTTAATTATTTTGGCGGGAGTTCGTATAGCGGGTTTGCGCCAATTATTTAATGTGTTTGCGTTGCAGGTGTTGTTCGCGCATGGTTGTAGAGGTCGTTGGCACTGTGGTTTTGCGTTGGTGTTGGCGACAGAGTAAAAAGCAGCTAATGGCAACTACCCCTGTCCTGTGACATGTGTAGCAATCGCAGTCAACAACACTGGCAGTGACAGCCAAGGATAACCAATATGTTGCTGTTCTGTTTCTTGGGGGTTTCTAGTCTGCCAACGCCAACGACGCAAAACACATGACAACACTCGCTGCCAAAAATTACCTTGACTGACGCAATTTTTTTTTTTTTTCATGCGCCAATAGTTTTCTTAAAAACAGTATGTTAGGGTTTTTTTGCAGGTCCAGGAATTTGTAAAAAAGCCGCTCTGCTAGCGTCATCGCAAGCATCCTAACATCGTCTGAAAAATTGATCTCATGAAAAAACTGCCTTCTGGTGGATGTAGTTGGCATGTGTGTGCCTTTTTTTTTTATAATACTTTAAGAGTGCCAGCGTGTTTCATGGGCTTGACAATTGCTAAGACCATAAAATGTATTCTCACCGATTTGCCGATGTTACTGCAGCGACTGCTTAAACGTGCAGCTTGCGAAAGCTGTGCAAGATTTCAGCGCAATGTAGCGTAGTAACTGTTTCTTGCTTTGCGTAAGACAGCGTATATCCCTTCCTAGACTTTTCTTGCTATACTGCGCGATCCGTACGGTTTTGTTCTACTGTAGAAAGTATGTACCCCTTGAAATGGTAATGGTGTATCGTTTATTGCAATATTTGGTATGTATCCAACGCAAAGCCGCCAGTATTTGCAATAGTAGCGTGTGTACATACCGTCTGCTCACGGAAAGCACACATTCCAGGGATTATCAGCGCCGGCGCAGATATAAGAAGCATCCAATTTGGCCACAAACCTTCATGAGCTCAACATCGTATATTCGCTCAACCAACCTATAGTGTTTTGAACAGTTTATTCTACATCCATCAATTCCAAGAACAAACCAATCGTCACAATGAAGTGCTTTGCTGTTGTCTCTTCTATCCTTGCTGCTGCGACAGCCGTATCCGCCCAGGCAGACATGCCGCCCATGGGTGCTGCTTCTCAGCAGGGTACAATGGGCAACACTGCACAGCCTCAGGGACCAATGGGCTCCCAGGTAGGTACCGAGAGTGCTGCTCACGCTAACGCCTCGCCAAATGCAGGCCCTGCTGGCAGTCCTGCAGGTTCTCGTGGAAAGAATATGTGGGCGTATCCCTACTACGGCGGGTATGGCGGCTACGGTAGCTACGGCGGCTACGGTAGCTACGGTAACTACGGCAACTACGGCGGCTATGGATACCCATATGGCGGATACGGATATGGGGGCTATGGTTATGCTAGACACCCATATGGAAGCTACGGCCACGGTGGTTGGTGGTAAACTATTCACTTTGCATCTCTCCCAGCGCTTGCTTGGCTAACACATTACAGTTATCAATCACACGTCCGTAGTTAATTGTAGCAAACATATTATTTGTATCTTTAGTGTTACCAAGAAAAAATTGAGCATTATCTGCGAAAAAAAAATCCTATTAGTTTAAAAAGCCGCTTTGCACATCCTAAAGGCTACCGACACAGTAGTGGACATGGCAGAGTGTAGCTACACCGTTGCCTGTCGCCTCTCTAGCTCTGCGGTGATGCAGCGGTTGATGTACTCGCGGCGAACCTTTTCCTCATCTGCAGAGATACCAAAGTGTGCCATTATCTGCTGGCGCACTTGCTTTTTTGTAATGGTCATCAGATCTGTAGTGGCAATGATCTCTGCGACCCGACCAGCAAGCTGCTCATCAGTGGCACCCGACTGCCAGTGCTGCTGAGCATCAGGCGGCGATGCAGGCGCCAGGGCAAACTCCGCAAGGTTACTAATGCTAGTTTCTAATTCTTTATCCAACGTAGGTGACCGCTCTGTGCTAGATACAAAGGCTCCAGAACCGCTTCCAGCGTCAAGAGGAAACGGATATGCACCAGACATTCGCGGGTCGGGTATAGACGATCCCTGCTGGACAAATGAGCCACCTCCAAACTGGCTCATTCGTGGATCCATGGCAGGTGTTCCAACGGAAGATACGTGTGCGTAGCCAGGAATAGTTCCTGGCGCATTGCTAATGGTTGTCATCTCATAAGCGTTGGGTACCATACCACCGACCATAGGCTGTATCGGCGATGAGCGTCCAGACCCAGAGTAGTCAATATTTCCACCAAGGAACGTATGATTGTTTGCAGGAAGGCTACTATTTAGTATATTGTTGTAGCCGTATCCACTGTCGTGGTAGACAGAGTTGGTTCCATGATTTGACCCTGCATACCCAGCCATGGATTTTGGCACGTTGCCTATCGCTGAGCCAGGACGGTTTGCTGAGATAGCAGCAGCTCCGCCAAATCGTGATCCTGCTTCTGACATGGTGTAGTGCGACTTTTGCTCATCTAGGAGATCCATTTCATAGTCCGACCATTTGCGCATAGGAATTGTGGAGGTATCAAACTTTTCATTGTCCACCGTATAGACATGCTTGCGGCCAGACTCGCCGACCACCATGCGCGTGTTTCCCCAAGAAAAGTCGTCAAAATGCCAGAAGGCGTAGAGCGGAATCACGAACGAGAATACAGGAATGGCCATTAGATACACAATCATCCATCCAATATGCTGCCATTGGCGCTTGAGAATAAATATCAAGGCCTGCATTCCGTAGATGCCAGCAAGCAGATACAGTGAGATGTATGAAGTTGTCGAGTCTGGATTTGTTAGCTGGTAGACCAGATACGCCAAGTAGACAAGAGTGGCCGGCATAATAATGGTCGTGATCAGGTCAACAAATACGATAAAGCGCATCGAAAAGCAGCAGAAGCCGCACAGACGGGGGAGCAACACCAGTTCAAATAGATTGTGCACTGTAGAGTTGATCCAGCGCCGACGCTGCGACAATAGAACCGTGAGCTGATCAGGAGCATTGGTCATGCACTTGGCGGCAGCGACAAACTTGTTCTTGTAGTACGGGAAATATTTGAGTACCAGTGTGGTCAGGTACCGATCCTCACCCAGATGCAGTAAATTCTTCTCGTGCAGTGTCTCCACACGATTAACAGAGTAGTCGTCAATAACCTGGTTCGATATTAGTAGCGGCTTGGATATGCCTCCCACGCCATCAGGTGTACGCAGGCGGTACATACAGAAGCAGCCGGGTAGACAAGTGACAGATCCGAACAGCGACTCGAACGCCTTTGTAAGATAGTGCGATATAAAATACTCATACACTTGTACCATTGTGGCCCACGAGCCCTTGGCATTGGCCAGCGTGGTCTCGCCACAGATACCAATAATTTTGGTATCGTGATTCATGGCACCTATAAGACGCGCAACAGAGTCCGGAAAAACACGCGTGTCAGCATCGATCATAAGCACAAACTCGTACAGGCTCGGGTTGACGCCAATGACGTTCTTGATCTGGTGATACATCTCAAGCTCAAGCGGCGTCATGGGCGCGTCAAAGTAGACCTTGTTGAAGAAGCGCATTAGCAGGACCTGCGAGTCGCGCTTGCCGCGGTTTCCAGGGCGCGTGCGCTCATGCGGCGTGCCGCACTTGACCACAACAATATAAGGGACTACATGACCCTTGTGCTCGTATAGCCCCGAGTACACCTTTGCCATATTGTGCTCTTTGGATCCCTCGCCCAATGCAATGTAACTCAATGTCTCGGGCTCCTGATCACCACCAACACCCAAAATGTCCAGCACAATGCGCGGTGTGGGGCGATCGTTGCCGGAGCCCATGATCATACCGTCACACACAATAAAAAGCAGCTTGCGCTTGTCGTCGTACTTGAGCTGCGCAAGCGAATCAATGGTGTATTGAAGCGAGTCCTCGCCTTCTGTGTAACATGGGACATTGCAAACAACAAAATTCGAGCTTGGCTCTGGATCACGACGAGTACCAAACTGAAGCGCCGCAATAAATTTGAAAAAGATTATTGCCACTAGCGCGATAGACGCAGCCAGCAGCAAGTAGTTGGCAGCATAGCATCTGGCTGATTTGCGCATATCAACCTTGCCCACATAGAATGCGCCACGCAGGCATTGCAAATGGCGCGCTTTCGAATCAAGATCACTGGCAAAGTACCGGTCCCACATCTCGGATATGTCGCTGCCCGGGTTCTGGTCGAACATATCATACACTGACTGATCGAGGAACATGCGAGAGTCT
Source organism: Coemansia sp. RSA 1365 (assembly GCA_027578695.1). NCBI lineage: Eukaryota > Fungi > Kickxellomycota > Kickxellomycetes > Kickxellales > Kickxellaceae > Coemansia > Coemansia sp. RSA 1365. The sequence goes on along the minus strand of JANBTM010000085.1, from coordinate 29,546 downwards.
ACGCTGTTGGTTGAGTTCTGTGTATCCGACACAAGGTATGGCGCCCCGCCATGGTCAATGTACACGGAGAGGTCGTAGATCTGATCGTGAATAATGCAACGGCGGATGTTCTGGCCCTGCGAGTTCTTGGAGTTTCCATCGCCCTCTTTCTCCAACTCTTTTGGGTCAACTGCAATATGACCCTTGGAATGGTCTTGGCGCAAGAGGCGCATAAGCCTGAACTGATAGTAGTTGTAGCCGCTGGTCGTCGGATGGCGCCACCAGCGATGGTCGTGGTAATAAGCAGGCGAATACAGCGTAGGCTTGGGCTGGAAGCTGAGCCGCGGATCAATATCGTCAAAGGGGCAGACAAAGGACAGCTGGTACGGGAATATGTTTGACTGGTCAAGGCCGAGGTAGTTGCGATCTTCAAGATATCCAAACTCCACGCCCATATGAGTGTAGTCCTTAATATCGAACACCTCTCCACGCACAGCAATAAGGGCATCGTCGGCTGTGTTGTGCTCCTGCAGCTCCGCTATCGAGTAAACGTGTTGCTTTGGACACAAAATTAGACCAAGACCAACAATCCAGAATATCACAAACGCACAACTCCAGAATATAAACAAGCACAGTGCAACCTTCTCGCGCCATGCAATACGCTCGTCGTGACGCTTCATGCGCCCGCACCACCGTAGAGCTGACGAGGGAATCATCCAAGTACACAGCCATACGAATGCAAGCCATACACGACGGCTGGACGAGGGAGGTGTCTCGGGGGGTTCATCGGGCTCTGCGTGCGTCGTGTGCGCGACGCCCTTCTTAGCCGACTCTGGGCGGCTGACTGATTGCTGTATGGAATCCGAATAGCCAGGATTGTATCCGCGCTCGCTCATTGCCTCCGAGGCGCCATCGCGTGTGCCCATGTCCTGGTAACCGTCATCATCTGAATAGTACGACCTTACATCGGCAGCAGTGCCAAACATGCGACCTTTAAGCGCGCGCACATCTTGTGCTGCGCCTGCTGCACCGAGCGACGATCCAGAGACAAAGTTCTGACCAGGTGGCTGCGCGTTAAGCATGAGGTGCGCCTCCGATTGGTCGCCATAGCTAGTCGCTGAAGCATCTACAGTGTCATTATATACGACCAGCTCGCCGTCCTGCGGCAGTGCTCTGGGTCCCTTTGAGCCAGCTAGTTGCTCGCCCATCTCCATGCGCTCTATGGCACGAATTGGATCGTCAATGCGACGCCAGGCACCAAAGCTCAAAAACACCTTGCTTGTGCCAAGTGCCATTTCCGTATCAGATAGCTGCAGGGCCTCCTTCAACGCCGCGCATTTGGATCGATCATCGGCTATGCTTGGTCCGTCCGCTACGTACTCGTCAATGACCGTTTGGTAGCGCTGGCAAAAGTCTGCTAGGCCGAGGACGGCAGCAAATCCGGCGGCTCTGCGCATGGCCACATTGTCCAGGCTAAAGTAATCAGCCTGCGTCTGGATACGACGGGTATCTGCAGCGTGTGGCCTACTTTGTTCATTTGGTTTTATGCAAAGCACAAACCAGGGCAACGTGTCGTCAAGCGAAATAACCATCTCGTTGAGCGCGCGCTGAAACTGTGTGGCTACACAGTCGACCTTGGCAAAGCGCGATGTGCCTGCCTTCGCCTTAGAACGCATCATTGAAGGAGCGCGCGTCGGAACAGCAGGAGCCTGTGCCTGAAGAACAGCCCTGTCGTCCTTTGGATGAGCCTCAGTAGCCAGTGTCTTGCTAGAAAACAATCCAGCAACAAAGCTGTTATCGGTACCAGGATTCTCAGCCGACCCATCCCCGCGGAATACAGCCACAAAGTCGGAGCTCAGCTGGTCGAGATTCTTTTCAACAAAGTCGTCGATAGTGTAGCTGGTATCTCCCCAGAAGTGGGAGACAGTGAAGCTGTTGAACTCGTTTTTGCTTGTGCTGGGAGAGTAGTATGGACTTGAATCCCCTGACTGCGAGTCGTGAGCACGGTTAAACGCCTTGAGTAGCTGAGTGCTAGCTTCGCGCTCTGTTACACTAGCGCTAAACTCGTGTTGATCTGCTGTGCTCTTCTTATTGCTTCGTTTGCCAGCCTGCAAGTACGCGGCTGCCTGGCGGTCCATAATCGCAAATAAACCAGTCCGGGGTTTCATGAACAGGTCCAGACATCCCGACCGGTCAGGAAACGCAACCGTGGGAACAGACTCTGATATTCTCTCAGCTGCGTATTCGGCGCTGCCAGCCTCGAAAATTTGATGAAACAAAAAGTGGTGCAAGCGCTCGTTGGCGTAGTTGGCGCACAACTGCTCGTAGCTACTGCTGCGCGTAGTATGCCATCCAGAAAAGTCGACCATGGCAATAAAGCTCTGGTAATCGCCATCATCCCTGCATAGCTTGGAGTTGAGGAACTCGGTAATCCAGTTAAACAACAGCGAGTAAAGTGACCGGGCCAGCTCATCCCGACGAGTAGCAGCGCCTTCGCTATCCAAATACACAGTAAACTTGTCGCTGCCAATCTGCCTGGTTTTGGCTGTAAGCAGCGACAGCAAGGTATCGACCGGTAGACCAAGGAGCTGGCTAGCGTGACTCGCCACATCATGGTTGCGCACGACGGCAGCGCCATCCTCACTCTGCTTTTGGTACTGGAACTGTAGATTTCCTAATGCGAGGATTGATGCCAGCACAGTGAATATGCGCCGCCTGTACTTTTGCCCTAATCCGACGTTTCCCATTGCAGCCACAAGTTCCTCAAAGCGTTCAGAGTCGCTGAAGCCAGTGATGCGCTGGATGGTTCCAGGGCGGTTGAGGTACTCGAATGAGCTATGCACCAGACCACAGTTGGCCTGCTCCTCAGGCGTAGCACCACTGGTCAGATAGTAGAAGACATGGAAGTTGCGCTCGCCTTGCGGTACGTGGGTGACGCGCGCCTTCTCCAAAAGGTATGTCAGCGTTTTTGCGCCGACCGTGCGGCCGCGGTTGTCGAACTGAAGTTCCGCATAGCATCCAATACGCGAGCCGTTGTTGTGTGCAATTGTTTTTGCATTTGAAAATGCCTCAAGTACAATGTCAGCACTCTGGATGCGTGCGTACAGACGCGAGTCCCGCTTCGAGTGGGCACGGATCAGTGAAAAAAAGCGTGTGACAAGGCGGCGCTGCTCGGTTTTGCCACTTCCAGAAGGGCCGCTACTCAGAATACACAGAACAATTGGGTGGCGGAAGCTTGCCCGTCGATCAGTGACAATTAGTGGGTCTTTCAAGCTTGCATCCAAAACAATCAAGATGTGGGGGAAAGCGAGGGTTGTTGGGCGGATCAGAAGAACAACAGGCGAGTATGCTTGTGATGCAGATGAATGAATGTGCGGAGATGATGCGGAGGGGAGAGGACATGAATTATTCCTGACAAGCTGTTTTTATAGAAAAATGCGCTGCCAAGTAACTTACATAAAAATAATGCTCTGGCTGAGGCTGGTTTGACGCATATGTAGATACGCCTGCTCAGCAATCTTGAAGATGTGGGGCGGTAAGGGCTCGCGGCCAACCGAGGTGTCCCTGTAGTCGTCAATGTACTGCTGCGCAGCTTGGTCGGACATAAGTTCTAGGTTCTCATTGGGGTTCAACGCGACAAGCACACGCTCGCCGATACTGGTATAGGGCTGGCTAAAGCCGCGCCGCTCATACCGGCTAGCGAGAGCAGCAACAATGTCATCGCGCGAGAGAGGCACCCCCGCCGTGCCGGAGAGCTGGCTCAGGTCGTCGCCCTGTTGAGCAAGCATGGCTTGGAGTTGGAAATGTGTTTCCGGTACAACCAAGGCGTTTGTCTGATGTGGCAGGAGAGAAGAAGACCCAGCAAGCAAAAGTCAGCAAAGCGCCTGTTAACACAAGAACAAGAACGTGAGGCGAGAAAAAGCAATGTATTGTTTATGAATTGTGGATAAAAAGAGAAAGACAAAGGTGAGGAACAGAAAGGTTGGCACAACAGCACAGGCATCCGTCTGTGTTGCGTGCCATGATCGACATGCGACTATTTTTGTCGTTTGGGGAGTTCAAGTCAACCGCCGCACAAGACTGAAATTTTGAGGTGTGATTGGGTTTGACATTGTTTTAGAGCCGCTCGTTCAGCACCTCGTCGATGCACAGGTTGATGAACGACTTGCGCGTGCCCAGCTCGTCCTGGTCCATGTTGCAGTCCTGTGCGACCTGCTGGCGCACCTGCTTCTTGGTGACAAGCATCAGGTCCACCGTGCTAAGTATACGCCGCACAGACTGCATAAGCACTTCGTTTGGCATCCCCGACGGAAATTGGACCGGTGAGCCCTCAGACACGGGTCCTGCTGACCCCATACCATAGCCTGCATTTAGGACGTGCGGGGGTACTTGGGGCAACGGAGGTTGTTGCCTCATAAACGCTGACGGCTCCGGGCCGTAATTTGGGTTGTGAACATGTCCCATGCTAGCAAGCGAGGTGTTGTACGGCGCGTCTCCGCCTGCAACGCTGACAGGGATGTTCACATGGCCTGTATTTGCTATCTGCATATTGGCCGCTGCATTGTGGTAGTATCCGTACCCGTTGACCCCGCCATACATCGAACCAGCGGCCGAGCCAGGCCGCATCTGGTTGAAGTACATGCTTGCACGGCTACTCATTTCGCTTCGCATGTCATCCATGCGCGCCTTGGCTAGGCCGCCGTTCAGGATATCCTCCTCATACTCCTCCCACTTGCGCAGCGGAATCATGGCTGGATCAAAATCCTCAATCTCGGCGATGTACTTGGTCTTCTTGCCATCGCCAACTACCATGCGCGTGTTGCCCCAAGAGAAGTCGTCAAAGTGCCAGAAGGAATAAATCGGTATGAAGAATGAGAACACCGGAAGGGCCAGCAAATAGACAATCATCCACCCAATGTGCTGCCATTGGCGCTTAAATACAAATAGCAGCGCCTGCAGGCCATAGACCGCTGCCAGTAGATATACCGATACCATAGGCGTGTCTGAGGTGCTGACTACAAGCTGATATATGAGATAACCCAAATACACTACCGTGGCTGGCATGACAATAGTCGAAACCAGATCGATAAACACAACAAAGCGCATCGAGAAACAGCAGAACCCGCACAAGCGAGGAAGAAATACCAGCTCAAGCAAGTTGTGTACAGTAGAGTTGATCCAGCGGCGGCGCTGCGAGAGCAAGACCTGCCAGGTATCGGGTGCATTAGTCCGACACTGTGCGTCAGAGGTGAACTTCATCTTGTAGTACGGGTGGTGCTTGAGCATCAGTGTGGTCAAATACCTATCCTCTCCCAAATGCAGCAAATTTTTCTTATGAAGCGTGTCCACATTATTCTCTGAATAGTCGTTGACCATGTTGTTGGAAACCAAGAGCGGATAGTTGGACTCGGGCGCGCGGATGCGGTACATGCAGAAGCATCCAGGAAGACATGTAACTGATCCGAAAAGCGACTCGAATGCCTTGCTAAGGTGATGTGAGATGTAGTATTCGTACACTTGAATCATGGTGATCCACGTGTCCTTTTCGTTTGCAAGTTGCGTCTCGCCACATAAACCCATCAATTTTGAATCGTGAAGCATGCATGAAACCATGCGATTGAGCGAGTCAGGGAACACATATGTGTCGGCATCGACCATCATGATAAACTCGTAGAAGGCAGGGTTTACGCCGATAACATTCTTAATTTGATGATATATCTCCAGCTCCAAAGGAGACATGGGGAGATTAAAGTGTACCTTGTTAAAGAAACGCATCAGAATGATTTGCGAGTCACGCTTACCACGGTTGCCCTGGCGTGTACGCTCACGCGGCGTTCCGCACTTGACAACCACAATATAGGGCACTACATGGCCCGCAGCTTCAAATAGCCCCGAGTATACCTTGCCTAGGTTATGCTGCTTCATGCCCTCTCCAAGCGAAAGGAAGCTCAAAGGCTCGGGGTCGACGTCAGGGTCGGCACCCACGATATCCAACACAATCCGCGGAGTAGGGCGGTCATTACCTGAGCCCATGATCATACCGTCGCAAATGACAAACAAAAGCTTTCGCTTGTCGTCGTAGTGGAGTGTGGACAGAGATTCAAGCGTTGAGCGAAGACTCTCCTCGCCTTCAGTGTAGCATGGGACATTGCAGATAATAAACTTGTCGTGCTCCTCAGGCTCACGACGGCTCCCAAGCTGTAGAGCTGCCAAAAACTTGAAGAATATAATGCTTGTTAATGCAACAGAGCTTGCAAGTAACACATAGTTTGCAAAGTAGCACTGGAAAGACTTGCGTTTGTCAACCACGCCAACGTAGAAAGCCCCACGCAGACATTGATAGTGCATGCGGCGCGCAACAGGGCGTTTGGCAAAGTAACGGTGCCATTTTTCGGTGATATCCTGTCCTGGGTGCATCTGGAACAGATTATGTACGCCGTCGTCTAGGAACATACGTGACCGGGTCTCGTTGTTCCTATCGTCAGGTGCTACAACAAAAGGAGCACCGCGGCGCTGTATGTACTCGGTCAAATCAAATACTTCGTTGTCGATTATTGACCAGTACCTGCGCATCCCGTTTGGAAGCCCGACACCCTTTCCTTCCATCTCCACACGCTGAGGCTCCGTGGCAATCTTGCCGCGGTAGTAGTTTTCGCGCATGATGCGCATAAGGCGATATTGGTAGTAGTTGTACCCACCTTCAACCATCTCGGGATGGCGCCAAAAGCGGTGGTCGTGGAGCCATGTATCAGTGTATGGCTCAGGTTTTGGAGATAAGGCCAGGCGAGGATCCAGGTCGGGAAACGGACAGACAAAGGATAGCTGAAGAGGGAACTTGTCACTTAGGTCGCTTCCTGGGTAGTTGTTGTCGACAAGGTATTTGCTGTTAACGCCCATATGATTGAACCCTTGGATATCAAATACCTCACCGCGGATGGCAACAAGGGCGTCATCAGCAGTATTGTGGCCACGCATCTCCTCAATGGTATGAACATGCTGCTTTGGACAGATCAGCAGGCCGAGCACTGCAATCCAGAAAATTATCACGCAGCAAAGCAAAAAGATAAGCGCACACAACGCAACCTTCTCGCGCCACGCAATGCGCTGGTCCTTGCGCTTAAGCTTGCCACACCAGGACAAACAGGGCGATGGAACCCACCAGGTTAAGAGCCACACTAACACAAGCCAATAGCGTCTGGCGCGCGTAATCTTGTTTGGATCTTCCTCTTCTTCTTCGACAACCTGGCCCTCTTCTGCGCCCTCTTTAAGGGCAAACTCTTTGCTTCCGCGCTCCACCGAGTGTGAGTCGTCTACGGTCTTCTCATCGTCGCCAAAAGCAAGCGATCCGCTAGCCGACTGCATGTTGGCCGCAGCTGCGGCGGCAGCGCTCACCTGAATCTGGTGCCGTTGAAGAGCGGCACTGTATTCTAGCAAACTGGCAGCATCGGCCTCGTGTAGCGCGTCGTTGTCAGGAAAGAGCTCTGCATCGTCATCCTCGTACACAGACTGCAAATCCTCGGGCGACATGCCACTTGCGGTATCTTCATTAATACCACAGACCAGCAGGCGCTCGCGCTCACGAAGAGGATCTTCCAGCTGGCGCCAGGCGGCAAAACTCAGGAAAACCTTCTTTTTTCCAATCGCCATGTCGCCATCATGCCAGCCCATAGCGCGACGTAGCGCCTCGCACCGCTCGACCGCGCTGGATTTTTCCTTTGTGCGCACGTACTTTTTGATTGCCACTTTGTATCGAGACGTCAGGTCACTATGCAGTAGAGACGCTGTGAACTCAGCGTTCTTGCTATGCGCAATGTCAACAATTCCGTAAGCCGCTAGCTGGCGTTGTACATGCTCCTTGTCCCACTCACGCGCTTCTTGGTGGTCATTTGCGTTGATGCAGTGGACAAACCAGGGCAGCGTCTCGTCTAGCGACGAAATCAGCTGGGTAAGTGCGCGCTGATACTGCGATACAATGCACGTAATCTTGCGCTTCTTTGGAGCACGGGGCTGACTGGTGAACGGTGCGCGCAGCGGCACCACTGCCTGCTGTGCGTTGATGATAGCACTTTCCAAGCGCGGGTGGCCCTCAACCACAAGCATGCGGTCGTCAAACAGCCGCGCTACAAACGGGCTAGCCGTGGCTGGCGTGTCGTTTGCAGACATCCCACGGAACAGCGTGTAGAAGTCAACCCCTAGGTAGTCGGTATTGCAGTCGGAGAACTGGTCAATCGAATAGCTAACCTTGCGAGCAAAATGACAGATCCCGAACTCGTTGGCGCGCCTGGACGCAATGTACCACGGCTCTGAGGCCTGCTTTCCCTTCCCTTTTTCCGAGTCCCTGTGCTCCTCGTCGAACAGCTCCATCAGTCTCGTGTCGCCCTCATGCCCGCTCTTTGCGCTGCGGCCTTTGTCCTTTTTGTTGGTCTTTGTGAAGCGATCCATGATAAACAGGAGCCCAGTGCCCGATTTCATAAACAAGTCCAGACACCCTGTGTTGTCTTTATGAGCCACTGTGTTCAGAATGTGGTCAACCCCCTCCGACGCATACTCCTCGCGCCCAACGTCAAACACATGGTGGTTCACAAAGTGGTGTATGCGCTCGTTGGCATAATTAATTACAAAATGCTCGAAGCGACTGCGCTTGTCACTCTGAAACCCGGGCAGATCCAACAGTCCAATATGGCTGCTGTATACACTCTGGTCGCACCCGAGTGTTGTATTAATCTTCTCAACCAGCCAACCAAAAAGCAGCGAGTACAGATGCCGCGCAAGCGCGTCGCAGCGGGCGCGAGATCCCTGTGCATCAAGGTACACTGTGCATAGCTCGCGCCCTATCATGCGCGTATGGTACGTCACTGCCTGCTGCAGTCCACCTGCCTCTACGCCCAGCAGCAGTGCAACATGCTCCAAAAGCTCGACGTTCTTAACGTATGCTGCATCCGCTGCTGTCGTGTCCTTTTGATCCTCGAGCAGCAGGTTTCCTAGTCCCAGTATAGCCGCCAGCACCTGGAAAATGCACTCTTGGTATTTTTCACGAAGCCCAAGCGAGTGCATAGCCACCCGAAGGTCTTGAAACTGCGTAGCATCATCAACGCCTGGAAGCCGCTGGATGGTTCCCGGGCGGCTCAAGTACTCGTAAGTATTCTGCGTCAGCCCATATTCTGATCGCTCGTCAGGGTTTGCGCCATTTACCAGGTAATGAAATACGTGGTAATTGCGCTCATTATCGGGAACGTGCGAAATGCGGTTTCGATCAAGCATGTAGTCACAGTACTTGGCTCCAGCAATACGCCCAAGCTCGTCAAATTGCAGCTCGGTATAGATACCTACGCGGGAGGCATTGGCATGGCTAACTGTTTTGGCATTTCCAAACGCCTCCAAGACAATCTCTGCCTCCACAATCTTGTCAAATAGCTGCGCATCACGCCGGGCGTGAGGTCTGAGAAACGAGAGCATGCGCACAGCAAGGCGCTTGGCCTCGGACTTGCCCGTGCCCGTTTCGCCACTACACCATTAGAAATCTCAAAGGAAATAAGTATCTGTCAGTATGATCTTAAAAAAAGGTAAACGTTCCGCAAGCAAAGGCTCGCACAAGCCAGCACGGCCTGCTCAGTCATTACAGATACGGGTCAATATACTTACGAAAATATGACAGACTGATTTAGCCCTGTCTGCCTCATGTGAAGGTAAGCATTGGCAGCAATTCCAAACACGTGTGGCGCCATGCCTTTGCGTTTTCCCGAGGTGTTGCGATACTCTTCCGCATACATTGCCGCAGCGGCATCGCTCTGAGACTTGAGGGCTTCATACGGGTTCACGGATAAGAGGAAACGACTGCCCAAGTACGTAAAGGTCTGAGGCTCATGTTCTGCCAAAAACCTAGTCTCGAGCCTATTGGCGAGCTCCTCGGATGTTAGTGATACGCCATCGTTATGGTGCGCGACGTCATCGCTTGACGTTGCCTCCATAATGAAGATTTCCGAAATTCGGATATCTGATCGCACAAAAACCTGCTTGCGTGGCACAGTCCCGCTAAATTCGCTGTAGTCACAGGCCGATAAAGGGCAGTCTGCAATTAAGCTCTACCGGCTGTCTTAGATATGCAACCAGTGTATTAATTTGCAAATACGCTATTATTATTTTTTTGCTTTCAGGTGTTCAGCTTTTCTTGCAGGTTGACACAGCCTAAAAGGCACACAGATGAAAAATATATTCTGAAATGTATGATTGCAAAATACGCAAGTAGAACAGAGGACGAGCAAGATGAAATGGTAAGCAAAGACCTGCTTTCATCCGCATTGTTCGCCAGCAGAAAAATACCAGGCGATGCTGTACCAATACCGCGTTGTGATGGTCTCAGAGCAACATTTTATCTTCCCCACTTTTCTTGTTGCAAGACATGATGCAGCCATATTTTGATAAATCGCTTAGGTTTTGCTTTATGCAATAGTAGCCATTTCTCCACACTTTGGAGATTCTGTGCTGTGCGGGGAAGTGGCACTTTAGCGCTTACAACAGCCTCCATCACGTATACTTATTGCGTATATGAATGAAATATAAGACGTTGTGTGTGCAATGCCACAATTAAAGTGGGCATACCAGTAGTGTGTTTTGGTTGGGGTTAGTGTGAAAATGTGTGAACATGGGGTAATCGGTGACCCGCATGCTACCTGTGTCGCTGTCCATGCAATAACATGTGCATGTGTGAAAACTCTGTAATGTATTTGAGGCGATTAATAAAATGTTATGTTTCTGCTTTTCAAAATAAAGCAGATAATCAGCACCAGATAAAAATTGCTAAGCTTAATTGATGTACAGCAAGCAAATTTATCCTTTGGCAACGGCATCCCTGGAACAAGCCATGAACTGCGCAGAATACCTGGTTACATCGCTTTGGCCTAAGCACACTAAAGAATAAGCACCGTGTCTAGTAATTGTAGCGCCACTTTTTGTTGCTACATTACAAGCAATGCATGTTGGTAAGATTCTATGCTCGCTCTCAAGCCTACTCGCTCTGTATTATTGAGTGTACTGTCAGTTACTGTTGCCTCTGTATGGTTCTGTACCTTAGACATCATATGTAGGTAGTTGAGCGTAACATTTTTGAGCTATTCTTCGGCAATGCCTCCAGTAGATGGAAGCAGATTTGCTTCTGACAGATCAAATATTCTTTTGCAAACAAGTGGTATCAAACGTGGTGGATCTGGAGATGCTTGCATGTTAGCCGCACTATTTTTTATTGTCGCAAGTGCTTTCTGCTTGCTGGTGGTGCGTTTTTTGCTACAAGCTGATGCTTTCATATTTTGTTGCAATATCTTGGTGCTGGCCTCATTACCTGCATCCACATGGTGTTGGCTTCTGTTTTGTTGCTGAGATAGATTTATCTATGCTATTTCTTGAGTAATATCACGGCTATCCTTGCTAATTAATGATAGATTGACAAAAAGCTGGCCAAATGTATACTACACTGTTGGCAAGATAAAATATGAAGTTGATATAGTTATTTATATGTTGCTTAAAGAATTGAAATAAAAGCAACAGCTTGACCCACGGCTGTCATTTTTCAACTTGTCTTTAGTTTTCTTCCAAGCCTGATAACCCAACCCCTTGCCTTGTTTGGTTGCATAACCACATCTACCCCTTTTATATGAGTACTTGTTGTATTGCCAATCTGTTACGATAATAGGAAACTGGTACAATGTTTTAGTCAAAATATCAATGTAACATTGGGGCGAGGGTTAGCGCGCGTAGCAGTCAACAGTATGTGAATAAGGTAAGTATTAATATTGCTGGCGGGGGGGTTTTTTTTTTTTTGGTAATATGAGCTATTTTAGACTCACTATGCTTTTTGCGCAACTCTCGGAACCAGTGCTGTATTTCTAGGTATGCAAGCCAGCAGTTGTAATCTTTACATCCAATCGATTTGCTTATATTTCATTATTTCTATATATGGAATTTGTTTTACACATTTTGATAGCTTTTGACTGACCGTTCATGAACAACGCTAGGTAAAATGACTGAATGCGCGATATACAACAAATTTCTGTTACTTTGAAGTCTGTTTTGTGTGGAAAGTAAAATTGGTCAAGCAACATCACCTAGCATATAGCATTGTCTAAAAATATTGGATATATTCTGAGGCTTCAAGCTTTCCTGAGGAAAAACAGATCATTAGGAAAAAGACTACTTGTAATAAAATTCATTTCTGTATAGACGAAAAGTGCCTTGAGTAGTGATTCCAATTCTTCTGATCCGTATTCCAATCTAAGGCAATGTAATTTTGATGTTTCTGCTTTTTTTAAACATCTGACATATCCTGTTTTGCTTACGTGAGTGGAAAATGTTTCCTATGTGTTTCCATCGTAAAATGCTGAGGTTCTTTGCTGATCAGCCGCAGAAACCCACCAAGCAGCCTATGGCGCAAGCATTATGACAACAGCAGCCCACAAAGCATCAACACTAGCAGGCCCGACTGTATCTGCTTTTCTCTAAAGGCAATTCACTAATGAGAATAAACGCCTTTTATTCAGACAAAAACAACAAATGTAAGCCATATTACTGAGATATCAGCCTGTCTATGCACAAAACATAGCACAAACGCAAACTGTATATTGTGCAATAGGAGCACTCGCTATACTGTTTATATAAAAAATATGTTGATTTTATAGTTTTTCATATAATTTGTATAAAACTACTAACAATAAAGAAAATGGTAACAAATAATTTAAAGAGTGATTATATAGAATAGTACAACACAGAAAATATGAACTATGCATTTTTATTAGATGACAAAATTTTAAAGCAAACATATACAGGTAATCCATTCAAAGAAAAGAGTCGAGTAGTAGACGCAGAGAGTAGTCGGAAGAGAAATATGATGCATACTACGCCCACAAAAAACAAAAACACTATAAACAATGACTTTTGCTATTTTCTACTTTTTTATTACTAACTCTAAGCACATCACTTAAAGCTTCTGTTACTCATGCACAAACGACTTGTTCGCCAAAGGTGCAAACATACTGGCCATTGCGCAATGGTGAATGTAGCGATAATAATATTCCTAAACATTGACTTTTCTTATGCAGAAAAAAGGCAGTATGTGTAAAGCCACACCTTCAAACAATGCTAGACATGATGCTACTGTTGTGGCTGGGTCTTAAAAAGGCCAATCCGTAGCCCCTTCTCTTCCTCCAAATACTTTTCAGCAACCATCTCCAATTATTGCCTTTAATCTTTAATATACCCTACAGTCAAATATATACAATGCTTGACTATAAAGACAAAATAGATATTTATAATAGCTTCGGCTCTAATGTCACCGAAACAATACCCGCAAAAGATGTGATTGACAATAACACTAGCGTGATGTCTATTAATAGTACAGATAAGGAAGTTCTGACTACCAGCAGGTCTGCTAATCCTGGACGTACCCAAAGGTTTGAAAAAGAATTGCCCGAGTTTATTATCTCAGCAGACTTGACAGCCGAAGAAGCAACCGACAAACCTCCCGATGGGCTTTATGCATGGGCAGTTGTATTTGCCTGTCTTATCTCGTTGATGCTGTCGATTGGCATAAACGATGCCTATGGCGTCTATCAGCAACATTACCAGCTCTCAGAATTTCCCCAGGCAACTGCAGCCATTATATCGTGGATCGGAACAACACAGTTCCTCGTGATGTGTGTTGGCGGCATATTCTCAGGGTTTCTTTGCGAACACTTTGACACACGTATTCTAAATGCCATCGGGGCAGTAACAATGGGCATTGCGTTTATCACAGCTTCATTCTGTAAGTCAATTGAGATGCTCATGGTGACACAGGGTTTCCTATATGGTCTTGGCGCTTCGTTTCCATTTGTGGCCGGCACATCTATCCCTTCGCAGTGGTTCACAAAGCGTCGAGGACTAGCGACAGGCATTGCGTTGTCCGGCAGTGGCATTGGAGGAATGTGGATGACATCGGCGACATCAGCCCTGATTACTTCGCTAGGACGACCATGGGCCATGCGAGTTACAGGCATTATATCCATGGCCGCAGTGCTTGCTGTGAGTCCCTGGATGCGCGTGCGGCTAGTTCCGAATCGAAGTGAGCGCCTGATCGACTGGTCGATGGTAAAGGATCTACGCTTTAACATGTTTCTAATTGCTCTTGTGTTTGCAATTGCTGCCTACTTTGGTCCTTTCTATCAGATACCCTCGTACAGCGTGTTGGTTCTGCATAAATCGGAAAACTGGGGTTCAAATATGGATACTTTAATGAACGGCCTGAGCATAGTGGGCCGACTGGTTGTGGGACTTTTGGCGGACGCTGTCGGGCCACTGAATCTCTTGATATTGAATATGGCTCTAGCTGCTGTGAGTTTGCTTGTACTGTGGGTTCCGTTTGACACGGTAGAAACCCTGGTTGCTGTGGATCTCTTGTTTGGTTTTGCTATTGGTGGAGTCGTGTCGGTTATTCCTGTTGTTGCAGCAGAGGTATTTGGTCTTGCGCGATTGCCATCGATTATTGGGCTGTTGTTTATAGGGTACTTTGCAGGGGGTCTATTAGGAGTGCCTCCGATGAGTGCATTGTTGGATAATGTAGGCCACCGCACCGACTACAGAAGCTCGATTTTGTACATGGCAATGCTTCCGGTTTGCTCGTTGCTATTTCTGCTACTGATGCGTTTAATAATCACTCGCAGGATTTGGGTGAGAGTCTAACATAACCATTAAGAGCTGGTATTATTTTATCCTTCATATATATAATATGTTTTACGCATTCCGTTAGCTTTTGTCCGGGTGACCTATCGCCCTTGGATAACACTAGATAGAATAAGTGTATGTGCGATATCCGACAAATTCTAGCTATATTGCAGACATTGGATTGGTTTGTATAAAAGTGGGATTATTAAGGTAACATCACCTAACATGTAACTTGGTCTAAAAATCAAAACATAATTTGAGACTCTGAAAATTTTCTATAGAAATGGACTACCAGGGGAAAGGTAACTTGTGATAGACTTCACTACTGCATTAATAATAAATGCTCTGAATCCGAACCTTCTGTCCCGTATCTCAGCCTGAGGCGTTGAAATTGCGATATTAATGATGTTCTAAACTTTCGGCATATCTTATTCAGCCTGCATGAAGAGGAGAGAGTTCCTGAACGTTTCCAGCGTGGGAATAATGCAACTTCTAGTGATCAGCCACAGTAACCTATCAAGCGTCACGGGAAGAGCACCAAGCAACCCAAAGCGCAGATATCACAACAACATTCGAGGTAGTTACCAATACTTTAAGCTAGGAAGAAGATTGCTTAACATATATATTTTTAGGGCTTCTATCAGGAGATGTGGCACACAGTCTGACTGCGTGCACAGCATTAGCAGTGTTGGGGGGAGGGGATGGACAAGATTACCAGTTCTTAAGCATGTCCTTTGCCAGCTCATACGACCAAAAACTTACACCGATAGCCGGTGCAACTTTCAGATAATTGGGCACCAAGCCACGGTAAAGCCCAAGAATGCCTTCGGATCTGACCATTTGTTTCACAGCGTCAAATGTGCTGCTATACTTGTAGTTGATCCCTGACATAGTAGTCACTTGCATGCGCCTGCGAAGGACGTCAAAGGGGTATGTGATTGTCTGAGCGCAGCAGCCGGCCAGCGCTCCACATACTAACTTGCGTGCGCCAGATGGGGCAGTCTCGCCAGGTGGAGTAAAGAACTTGCGCAGTACCTCATAGCACTGGAAGTTGAGCGCAATGTATGGAGCAACACCAGCAAGTGTAGCGCCAAACCCACGATACGTGGCCCGAAACCCGCCCTCGGTCTTGAATATATGCACAAATGTCTCGGCTATTCCGGGAAGCTTGGGTATGATGGGACGCCCGCGAACGTCCTTGGGCAAACTGGAGATGTTTGCAAGGACATGGGCCGACTGCACGCTAATACGTGTGCGCACAATATCAAGAGGATATGTGGCAGCAACCGACGCCATACCCGCGCCGCCGCCAGCAATCAGTCGCCGCTTCGTGTCAAGCTCTGACTTGCCCTCTTCCATCAGCTGCTGCTTCAGGTGCTCGTAGGTGGCAAACTGAACAGCAGAGTAAGGAACTATCCGCACAACATTTGTGCCGTTTCCACGCATGTAGCCAGACACACCTTCTTCGCGCCATATCTTCGCCAGAGTGCCGATAATGCCATTATAACTGGAGCCGGCTCCTTTTGACTGCACCTACATCCGAAAAAGTGTTAAAAATGCAGCGTCCATCTGGATGGTACTATTAGTAGTTCGCAAGACACGGTAGCAGTAGCTCGCCAGGTGTACGATCCTTGGCAAATATCAACAAACTATGTGCTAAGCAGTTTATAGACACGTCTTGTCGTGAGCGCCGAAATCTCCATACCTGGAACAGAATCTTCATGCGTTCGAGCGGGCTGACAACTGTTCTCGAAACAGCTCCAGACACCCCACCGGCTATCAGGTGTTTTAGCCATGTAACGTCGCTATTGCCAAACCAGTACCGCGAGCTCCATTTGGGCACTGAAATTGGTGCAGAGCTGGCCTCTGTGCGGTCAACCAGCACTCTAGGCTTGCCAGACATTGAAAATTGGCAATAAATAATTGTAAAAAAGCAAAAGAAAATCTAATAACCAGAAGAGTCAACAGGGCGTTCCTTTCCGTCGTTCCCAACAAAAGTTGTAGTGATAGGCCTCCTCTGAGGTCACATCAGCATGTAGAAGAAAGAAAATTACAAACTGAGCAAAACCAGAGAAGACTAAAAATTTGGTCAAAAGGGCAGTTCAACTCTTTGCCATGAGTCAACATACCTTGGGCTTTATGCTCAGCTTAACCACAGGCAGCAGCAGTCCGCTGGTCCGTTTGTGCCTGGTCTAGAGGAGGCCTACCATCCCTCGGATTTACACGGGCCCTGACTACGGCTTCTGCCCTCTCCCCCACGGCTCGCTTTGCAGAGCTAATTTTCCTCAATCAGGATATCAAGACAAAAAAAAAAATATTCTGCTTAGCGAGCTGCTTCTTTTTCTGCTCAATCCTTTTTGTCTCTTCTTGTATCTTAGCAACCAACAACATATAATTATTTTACTGCTAGTCGCGCACACTTGGCAAACATACCCATGGCTGGAACCATTAAGCGGAAACGGAGCAAGATAGCACATGCGTCGCCAGCAGCAACATCACCAACATCCGAGCTAGCCGCAGAACCAAAAACAGCTGGCAAGAGTGCTACTAAGAGCCAGGAAAACACTTTGCCTGTGGTAACTACTCCAGAGGCAACAGATGCATTTATAATTGCTGCAGGCACATACGAGCGTATTCTTTATGGAATTGAGGCCCGATTTGTTGATCAGCAGCTAACGCTCAATCCGCGCTTCATCTTTCCAGCGCACATTGGGTGTATCAAGTCAGTTTCCGCAGGAGGGCGTTACCTGGCCTCAGGCAGCACAGATGAGATTATCAAAGTATACGATCTGAAAAAGCGTGTGGAACTCGGCTCCTTGCACGAACACAGGGGGTCGATAACCGCGCTACAATTTCACGGAAGCAGTCATCTGCTGTCGGCAAGCGAAGACGGCGCGATATGTATATTCCGCACCAAGGACTGGGAGCCACTCAAGGTGCTGAGGGGCCACAAGGGTGCTATTAACAGCATTGCTGTTCATCCAACGGGAAAGCTGGCGCTATCAGTCTCAAAAGATCGTACGGTTATTCTTTGGAATCTGCTGACGGGCCAGCGGGCCAGTCGCACAAAAACACCGCAGATTGGTGAGCTGGTAGTTTGGAGTCCATCGGGCACGCTCTACGCCGTTGTATATGCAACTGAGATCCAGGTATATAGCGTTGGGCAGGCAGGGGCTATTTCGACAATATTTGCACGCCAACGAATTCTGTCTGTTCTTGTTGTCACGCACAAGGGTACTGACTATATACTCTGCGGATGCCAAGACAAGCGGGTGCACATATTCTCTACTGCCGGTACAGAGCTTGCATCTGTCCAGTGCCACGAAAACCGTATCAAGGGCTTGAGCAGCGTCAACGTAACTTTCCCCGATGGCGCGCCATCTACAATTGTAGTATCCATTTCTTCGGATGGCCACATACGGGCGTGGAAGCTTACCGATCTGATTGAGTCTGCTGGTGATACTATTACAGCTTCCGTCGCGCCTACCAAGGACATACCTACGTCTTATCCCGATCCTCTAGCAGAGTACAATGCTGGCGTTCGGCTTACCTGTGTGACAGTTTCAAGTAGCACATTTTAGCTTCTATGAGCCTATTCTACGTACACCTTTGACCGAAATTGCGTGTATACTAATGACCTGTGTTAGCCATATTTCTTTTGCAAGTTCGCGAGAAAGAGAGAAAAACAAACATCTAGTTAAAGGCCTCTGGTGGTAAGGCACCGCGGATTTGCGGAAACTGCGACAAAGCTTGTTGGTAGTCCCAACCATAGTTTTCCAGGCACTTCAAGGTCCATTCGGCGTTCAAACCAGTCAGCTCCTGCAGCGCCCTGGCCATCTCCTGCTGCTCGGGTGTTAGACTGGGCAGTGGTGTAGGCTCGGTGGCCGATGGCATCCAGTTTTGAAATCCATTGTATCGCCGGATGGTAAGCTGGTCGTTGGTGATTGTACAGGGGCTTCCTGCCATTGCAGCAGGAGAGCCAGGTGGTGCTGGAGCAAGTACAAACACGCGATCAAATGAGATCACATTCTGGGATGGCTGCTCAGTAAACTCACCATGGATTACCACAGTAACAACTGCCTGTGTCTGGGGCTCGCCGGCTCCATCAACATCAGTCTGCCATGCATCAAAACTGAATCTTTGGGAATCCTGTACTGGATGCTGTGTCGCAGGCAGCTGTAGAAGGGTCTGTACAACGGCTGATTTACCAACAATAAGTGCATTCACGCGCTTCTGGTGGGTCTTGACGCGTGTTAGATTGCGGCTAATGCGGATGTATGTAGAAAAGTCGATGCGCTTTTGACTGTGCGGGTTGGTCTGAGCAAACGTGCTCGTGGGTTGTGTAGTGTCAACCATCAGCGAGAATACGGCAGAATGATCGTATATGTCAGCCAGACCGTGGCGGTTTCCATCGTATAGTCCAAAGAACCCAGCTAGGAACGTGTTGGTAAGATCACTCACATTCTGATTTTCGACAAATGATTGCGCAACCGGAAATGGAAGCTGCTTTGGTGTGGCATTGGCATCCGGCCGAGCAGGCGTAGCTTGACCAGGCTGTGCACGCGGAATCACAGGGTTCATATCCAGCATACTGATAGTTGGAAAGCGCTGCTGAACCTTTTCTATGTAACTTGCCCCACCGTTCGGTGCCCTAAGTTCTGCATCACTGACGGGATTCCCGGTTAGGATGAGCTCGCTCAATTGCGCTAAAGGAACCTTGGATCCAACAGCAGCCAGGCAATCCAGCTCACGAAAATCAGTTATCGCATTGTTCATAAGCGAAAGATTTCGAAGGTTGGGAAAGTGCGCACCAATGTCGGCCAAAGGCCTTAGTGAGCTCAAACCGTTATCTGCAAAATTAACAGTAACAATTCCGGGATATAGCTGCGCTGCAAGAATTAGAATTGCCTTGAACAGCTTGTCATCATGCAATGGGTTTGCGCTCAGAGACTGGATAATGTTGTCTCGCGAAAGAGCTGATAGATCCAGCACGGTTCCCTGGGAATCAGCCCGAGTCTGTAGAAGAGCTACCAAACGATCCCTGACAGCTATGCTTTCGCTTCCGCTGCCTCTACTGCCGCTAAATCCATCCTGAGCGTGACCAGCCGATCCAAACGTCACTGGTCGCATCTTGATTTGAATCGATAGCTTGTCTCCAGCAAATCTGATTCCGCTAAGCTTCAAGAGATCCTGTGCAATTTCCATGCTTGGAACCAATATGTACATGATATCGCCCCGGTAGTTTATGTCGGTTGCGCCCACAGCTCTACCTATTTTGTTGCTTAAAAACTTTTGTAGAGAGTCCTCTGAACCTCCTCTCCACCCCTTTACCGAAATCTGTACACGTCCATCATTTTGGAGAGTCGTGTCTGGGACCCCGAATGGCGCTTTGCCAGTTGGAAACTGAGAAACAGCCCTGCTTCTGTCATTTGCCTGTGGCTGTCCGTCTCGAGACTGTCCTCCTCCAAGTCTCGAAAAAACCGTGTCGCTGCCACGCTGATTGGAATCATAGCCGCGACCTCTTCCACGGCCCCGCTGGCCAGAAAAGCGGTTGTTCATCGGGCCTGGCTATGACACAAAAAGCCAATTGAGGAAGCAAAAAGCTGGAAAAAACTGCACAATCCTCTTCTCGGCACTGGTAAGAATTTTGTAGAAGAGCCCGACAATGGCGTGCGTTTTCCAGCCCTTCTAGATTTTATGCAAGGCAAAAATTGGTCGAATTAAGGTGTAAGGTCCAAAAAGAGGAAAAAAGGGTTGAGTGAGTGAAGACAAGACAACGATGCTTAATCCGTTGGTATTTCCAGTTGATTGTGGTGATCAACTCTGTGCTGGATGTGATGGTTTTGTCAGACCTAGACCTTCTGGGACTGAGCCCAAGTTCAGAGACCATCCCCAATGTCTAATAGAATTCCCGATAGAAACACAGTATTACCACAGTCAACATTGCTAGGCCATATTCTAAACACGATCATGATACTACTATGGACACACCCACCAGATCTGACAGGTTTAAACTGAACCCTTTATGTTTGAAGGGTTGATGGTCTTCAACAAGTCACAAGATATTATCTCACCTGTGATAATAAGATCTGGGTGTGTCGCGGGGTCTCTCAGGAACCGCAACGCTGTCTTGTATTTTTTGATGGTAATCAAAATACCTACAATGTTGACGATAGCCAGGAGAAGACTGGCCAACACAATCCAGTCATTTATCCATTTAAAGCGCACGCATATTGGAAGTGCACACAAAGCAACGACGTAGATAGTCCAGAACCCCACCAGCAGCGAAAACACTGTTTGAATTGCAATTAAAATGCCAAACTTTCTGTGAGTGAGCCGCACACGCATAGCGCGCATCACCTCCACATCAGATTTTGTAAAGGGATGGGATGGAGCCTGCTTGCTCATAACTCTGGCAGAGTCCATTGTTGGCTGTTGTTTCGGACTCTGGAACAAAGATTAGATTTACTTGTAGTGTACTCAACTGCGGGTTCAATATATGGTGGTTAGATGTTATATGTATTATTTTGGCAAACAGCAAGCAAGGTTTATTGGAACTAAAAATTTAAGTGACAGAAAGAGCACCAGAGATCGAAAACCAACACATCGATATTTTAGCTTGGTGCTTCTCTTTTCTGCGCATGGCGCAGACTACCAGTCCACTGATTGCAAGACTATTGTAACACTTTTCTAAGCACAGTGTCTCCTGATGCACTCACTCCCTCACCCACCCCCCACATTAATACGGACATACCTTCGCTACTGCTTGTCTTGTTTGATGTGTGGCTCGACGTGCACGAATGTATGTCAGCAATATTGCGTGCGCCGCTAAAGTCTCAACTGCATGCTCTATGGTGCCAGCCTAGCTGCCTGCTGCACCAGCTCGGGTCTCTCTCCACAGCACTCACACCTACTTATTGGTATCTCCAGGCAAAAATTCCCCAGAACACTTTATTTAATATCGGGTTTGTGAATATCTAATGTTGTTGGACAAGTGCAGATGTACTGCCTGAATAGGAAACCAGTGGAGGATGCAATATTGGTGTGTTCGCATGTTTTTATGGTTATTTAACCCATCCCCACACCACAGCAGGCATTTGAGCCGGACTGGTGGGGCGTGGCAGACCAGGCGTGCGCGGGGGACATAAGGATTAAAGGGAGATGAGGCTGCACATTCATAGAGCAAGCAGCATACATGATGACGAAATGCAGACTCCACCGTCCGCGGATACGCACAGGTGTAGTGATGTTGGTCACAGGTGTGCTGCGCACCTTCTTTCTGCTTCACCGCTTTCTCTGGCTGCCATTTGCAGAGCCAATTTATCATACCTCAAAACTTGTTGAATTATCATTATTTTCCACTGCAAAAGGTCAAAATGAGCACTCCGGCTCTCGGCCGTCACGACAGCCACACTGAGGGATCCCTACACTCCACTAACGACGACACGAGTGCTCCAGCACCACCGCACGCCTATTCGGTGCAGCCAGAGGGAATCATGTTGGATGATGTTGGTGGTAAAGGCAGTAAACGCAATACGGCTGAAGAGTCCAGCCCCAGCAACATGGACGATATATTCAGTACTGAAAATAGGGCTGGGCGTGAAGTACCAGGTCTGGTCACTTGCGTCACTCCAGCATCTGGACAGCAGTTACAGCCACAGCAACCCCCGCAGCAGGAGCCACAAACAGCAGCTCTTCCAGTCTCATCGCCAGGTCAAACCCCTGGACAAAACCGCAGGCAAAGCTGCTGGTTGGTCATGATTCGTGCCATTATGGCGCTACCAACAGCAACGCGAATCAGGGTTCTGCTGTTGACATTCTTGGCTTTTGCCCAGGTAAGTAAATGCAAAATAGACTTTATCAGCAGCGGCTGTAGTGTAATATCTCACTAGATAAACCGCTCTAGTACCTGAACAGATAGAAACGTCGTTCTGCTCTTTCAAATGTGGCACACGTGAACTGATAACAAACTAGGCGTTTGGTTTACATACCTGTTCGCAGCATTCTTGGTCGTTGTAGGTTGTTACAGGAATCACCATATTAATCCTCAGCGCACATGCGCACGAGAAGAGCGATCGGCCGCTGCGCTTGTTTATTATCCTCTACATTGTCCGACTATTGTTATACTATCCTTTATATATCCACCACAAGGCGTGGCCCGAGGAGGCGGCACTATCCGAAAGAGCTCTTCTAAGTTGGCTAAAAATGTAAGTATCTGCAAGGAGAGTGCGGTGATATTCCCGCAGCGGGAGTTTTTCTGCCGTTGCGTGATCCTGTACTTTACTGCATCAGAACATTGCACAGCACACATGGTCACTGCCGTGCTGCTGGAAGGATCTTTTTCTATTATATTACCACCTTTTTCTAAAGACCTTTGGGGAAAGTGGGAATTAAATGTGCGCACATAAGCGGCGCATATTTTCTACCCAATTATCGAGTTATTATCCATGTAGGTTGCGCAATCTGCTTGTGGTCAGCGCAGGGGTGCTGTTCATCTGCGGCACCATCTGGGTATTTACAAGCGACAAGGCCCGGTCGACCGCGCCGCTGCTTTACTATACTTCTCTTGTCTACGTAGTACTTGGATTCGTCTACCTGGCCACGCCGATTATTTTTGTGTTTGGCATGCTTGCCTTCTTTCTTCTCTGCTACACATTATCCTCTACATTTAGGATGCAATATCACAAAAACAAAGGCGCTGGTTTTGGCCAGCTCTCCCAAATTCCATTGGTCAGATATACAGGCAGCTCTCGCGTGCCTGTACATGCTGCATCCCTCTCCTCGCCGCCGTCTTTGCATGGTCATCAGCACCCGCTGCGCCGCACAGAATTCTCTGTCAACGGGACACACGAGCAGCGCTGCTCAAGCGATGATATTGCTATTAATGTGACTGGGACTGACATATCTCCAAACGATGCAGACGTGCAGTCAGTCGGCACTTCTCGCCTCGATGCCTCGCAATCAACTACGTCGCTACATTCAGACACTAGAATTCGTCAATACGGCTTTATACGCACGCAGATCTTTAACCCATTTGCACGTATTGCCCACCGTCTTACTCGAAGCCGGCGACAACGTGCTGCCGAGGCTGAGATGTACAAAAAGCAGTTAGCTGGGTCTGTTCCAGACTTTGCGCCTCGCGATCCTGAGGACAATGTCTGCGCGATCTGCCTCTGCGAGTATGATGATGGAGATATTCTCCGACTGCTGCCCTGCAACCACCATCTGCATCAGGGATGTGTAGACGAGTGGTTGCATATCAACCAGTCCTGTCCCTTGTGCAAACGAGTAGTAACTAGTGATTCTGATCACCGCGATGAGGCGGATGAGCCAACGGTGGACAGCAACAGCAACTCTGTCACCGTTCAGAACCGCAGTTCTGCTGTTGCAACGTAGAGCACATCCAAGTTAATCATGGTTCCTCTAGTCTCTCAGTTAGACTTAACAGAAATGTATATACAGGCCTTGGCCAATCCACACCCTCTGTGTCAGCTCCAGCTTGTCGAAATTAAGCGGCTGATCATTTCGATTAATTTTTTTTTTTTTTTTTTTTTTTTTTTGATACACACTCAACATGCTACAATTCCTTTCATTCCCACCCTCTCGCTCAGACCGTCACTGTTGTTAATAGACACTCTAAATTACAAATTGAGTCTGCACTTGGAAGAACTAGAAACACAGACAGCGGTGCTATATCATGGTCAAATCTTATCTGCGCTACGAGGCGCACAGCTCGTTTGGGGTGATATCCAGCCCCTCCAGTAATGCTGTGTTTGATCATAGCGGCAGATACTCCATTACACCAGCACTAGAGAAAGTTATTGTATGGGACATCAAGAAGGGTACAAAGATAGCTCAGTGGGATGACAGTGACAATAAGGCAGAAATAACGCGTATTGCACGGAGCCCAAATGGCAAAGACTATGCAGTTGGCTACGCAGATGGGTCGATCCGGCTCTTTGATCTTTCGAGTAATACAGTAAACGTTGTGCTAAACGGGCACCGTGGCAGCTTATCGGCACTAGTATTTGATTCAACGGGAACAGTGCTTGCATCCGGAGCACGGGACACGGATGTTATTATATGGGATGTTGTGGGCGAAGCTGGTCTTTATCGGTTGCGGGGACACAAGGATGAGATTACTGATATTGCATTTGTTGAACCAGCAGGCGGCTCATCGACAGCGCTCAATGCCAGCACTAAAGGACACGTTGTTACAAGCAGCAAGGACACGCTGGTCAAGCTTTGGGATCTGCGGGCACAACACTGCGTGCAGACGCTGGTTACACATCGCAGTGAGGTATGGGCACTTGCTGTGAGCCCCGATAGTCGACTACTTGTGACTGGAACGTCTGATGCGGAGCTGCGTGTGTGGAAAATTGCGGCAGATAAACTTGACAGCGTAACTGACGAACATGGCGAGATTATAACCAAAGATGCAACAAAGAGCTGGGAAGCTATTTCCGAGTACGGCGTTGTAAGACGTGCAAGCAATAGTCGCGTAATGGAGCTGCAATTTCACCCAACAGGTCATTATTTGGCAAGTCTAAGTACTGATCGACTTGCAGAGATTTTCCGCGTGCGCACGCAGACTGAAGTCAAGAAGAAGATGGCGCGCAGGCAGAAGCGGGATCGCGAAAAGCTTAAGAAGGAGATGCAAATAAACGATGCGGATGACGCTGGCGATATAGAAGCTGTGACGGAGATAACTGCAGCTGACGAGCTAGAGTCTTTTAAGACAGTGAGGACCAGCGCAAAACCCGTATCGCTTGACTTTGATCCAAGCGAGGCTGATGCGGCAGCCGTGGCTCGACGGGGCGGAGTGCGCATTCTAGTTTCACAAAACAACAATGCGCTTCATGTGTGGTCTGTTGCAGTCCCGCCGCCAGGAAAGACCACGAAGCAGGCTAATCTGCCTGAGCCATCGCTGGTGTGCTCGGTTGAGATGGTGGGGCATCGCACCGAGCCACGCGCACTGGCACTGAGTTCGGACAGCGAACTGGTTGCCTCGGCAGCCAACAAGTCCCTGCGGATATGGAACGCAGTAACAGGAGCTTGCGTTCGGACCCTGGACTGTGGTACGGCAATCTGTGCCGCATTTCTCCCGGGCGACCAGTTTATTGTGGTGGGCACAAAGGAGGGAATGCTGGAGCTATATGACATTCCTGCAGCAGCGCAGGTCGAGACTTTTGATGCACACGATGGTGCAGCTTGTTGGGCCATAGACGTGCATCCAGACAAGAAGGGGCTTGTCACAGGTGGGGCTGACAAGTGCGTCAAGTTCTGGAGCTTTGAGTTGGTGCGTGATCAGAAGGGGGGCGATGCAGTTGTAAGCCGGCGGCGGATGACTCTTGAGCACACAAAGACGCTCCAGATGTCAGATGAGGTTCTCGCAACGAGAATCTCCCCCGATGGGCGCCTGCTTGCGGTGGCGCTACTGGATACTACCGTTAAGGTATTTTATGCTGACACGCTAAAGTTCTTTCTGTCACTGTATGGACATAAGCTTCCGGTTGTGTCGCTGGACATTGCGTCAGACTCGACGCTGCTAGTGACGGGGTCTGCGGACAAGAGCGTCAAGCTTTGGGGCTTGGACTTTGGCGACTGTCACCGCTCAATTCTTGCGCACCAGGAACCCGTGACGGCCGTGCGCTTTGTGTGGGGTACGCACTACTTCTTTTCGGCGGGCAAGGACAAGCTTGTGCATCAATGGGATGGCGACAACTTTCAGCGCATTCAGAAGCTCGAAGGGTGCCACGGCGACGTGTGGGCCCTGGCTATTGCGCGCCACGGGAACTTTGTGATTGCCTCCAGCCAGGACCGCGCCATCCGCATTTGGCAGAAGACCGACGAGCCGCTGTTCCTGGAGGAAGAGCACGAACGTGAGCTAGAGGAGATGTACGAGCGTGGTTTAGAGGAGACAGTAGAACAGCCCAGCGCCGATTCCACCGCTGCTGCTGCTGGGCGCGCGACTATGGAGACACTTAAGGCCGGCGAACGCGTGATGGAGGCGCTTGATCTTGCAGATGAAGAGCGACACAAGTGGCAGCAGTATGAGGAGCAAAAGCGCAGAATGCCACTACTTCAGCCGGCACCGCCCGAGACCAACCCGATACTGCTGTTTGAGAAACTCAGCCCGGAGGCATATGTTCTCCATGCGGTTGAACGGGTGCGTGCAGCGGATCTGGACGACGCACTGCTTGTACTTACGTTTGACCGCGTGCTATCGCTTATGACATATATCGACATGTGGGCTCAGCGCGAGTGGAACACGGCGCTTACATGTCGCGTGCTGTTTTTCCTGCTTCGGACCCACCAGAACCAGATTGTCTCCACCCGCACAATGCGAAGCAGACTGGACTCGATCCGTCAGAGCCTTCGCAGCGGCATCAGCACGCAGAGGGATCAGGTCGGTTACAATCTAGCGGCGCTTGCCTCACTCAAGACTGAATGGGAAGCCGGGGCAACCGCAGAGTTCTTTGACGACAAGGCGATACAAGACATTGTCGATGCACAACTTAAGAAGCGCAAGTTTGTCGGGGTTAAGGCGTAACATAAAACATTTGCTTTATTTAGGTGTGCTTGACTGTAATAGAAGGTTATAAACACATTGCTCAGCGAAATTGGATTTCACTGTGATCCACTTGATAGGCAGCATGTTCAAGGTTGGCACGCTCAATGTTCATCTCGCCCGCGGTTTTGCTGCCAATCATCAGCTGGAGCTTTCCAAGGACCTGGTGCATGTTCGCTCTGTACAGCCTGGCCTGCTTTTTGCCGTACTTGTGCATAAACGCGTCTCTTGTACGCTGGCGGACCTCATCCGGGTTTTCTTCGGCTATCTCTGTGCGAATGTAGTTCTGCGGATTAAGCTCGCCATCGGTGGGGATGTGTACGTTGGCTGGCATCGGCTTGCCTGTCTTTGGATCACGATGACCCACGCCATGGCCGATGTACCTGGAATCGTTCCAGTCGATAACAAGCGGATATCCGCCAGCCTCCTCGAGCCCCGTCTCCTTCGCAATGTCGGTAGCAGCTCTTGTGCCTGTTCCGGCGCCGGTGCCAGATATCTTTAACGCGTCGAGTGCGCTCATGTTGCAGTTGGTAATGCAGATGGTCGCCTTAATCACTCAAGCAATGTATTTCTTGTTCAAATAGCGGTGCATGTAAGAGAACAAAATCTGAAAGGAAACTAGATGTTAAGCAATCCTGTTTCTGATCTAGAGTAGTGGTGACTACTCCGAAATTTGTTGTTTTAATGTATGCGCCTTAGGTTGCTCAGTGCTTTTCCTGTGACGCGTGATAGGTTTCTGTGGCTGATCAGCAGAGGCCAAAGTATTCCCACGCTGGAAACGCTCAGGAATCCCCTTCTCCTCATGCAGGCTGAATAGGATATGCCGAAAGTTTAAAACAGGGGCAGTATTACGATTACAACGCCTCAGATTGGGATACGAATCAGGGAAGGAGTCAGCAGAAGAAACAGGAGCAGGGTTCCTTCGCACCTTAAAACACTTTTTATCCATAAAGTAGAGAAGACAGTGGCAAGTTACCACTTTCTTGATGACCTGTTCTTTCTTGGGTGTGCTTAAATCGGCAGACTGCTCAGAAGAAGACGGGTTGCTAGACTGCTCGGCAGAGTCTGGCTTCTTACAATGCTTATAGTTGCGCTCCGACTTTTTTTTCATAAATAAATGCGGATTTTTTTTACTTTCTTGTGGTTCTCCAAATCACCAGTGATGCATACTGGGTATACAGACGATGTTTTATATTCATCAATAAGTAGGACGCGCAGACCATGTTTCTGAAGCATACGTCTCATTACAACGCCCTTGATCGGCTCATGAAAACGAGTCATTGGAGGAGACCAATTCCCCATCACCAAAACAGGATCCTTACCATTCTTGGAAAACCTCTCGCAGATATTATGTACTAATCGTTCATCGGCTTGCTGCTGGTTAATATACGTAGACAACCGCAACTTCTGATGGAGAGGATGTGTAGTTACAGGATTACGCAATGGTCGCTCAGAATCAATAACATTACCACTCCCGCGCCTCTGCAGCTGAACAGTAGGATCAGTCATGTAATTTTCATAAAACTCGCGCAGAACAGGTGCAAAATGTGCACGCATCTTCAGATATTTAATTAAATCCTCGATATGCAATGACACACACGATGTGGCCGAAAGCGCAATCTCAGCAGCTTTGACAATTCCATCACAATACTTAACCCTTTGCACGCTCACAAATGGCTTTATAATGACCAGTGCGCAGCTATTTTTGTTTATTCTTACGCAAAACCCGATAAACGCAGTGATCTGCTGGAGTGCTCATTTCGCTCATGCAATATAATAAGTCACCTCTTCCTGGATCAGTCAGGACACCGCGTCCCTCTGTCGCGATAAGCTCGGCAGTTTCCATTTCATGATTATAGGAGAACTCTTTCAGTTTATCCGCCTTTGACTTGCGCTTTTTCTGCGGCTTCGGATTGGTACCAGACGCAGGAACAGATGCAGGAACAGAAACAGGCGCAGGCGCAGGCGCAGAATCAGAATCAGAAGCAGGATCAGCTGTAATATTACGCTTTTTGTACTGTTTGCGGCACTTCTCTACTGCTGCATCAGACTTGTGCACCACATAGACTGAAACACCATCTGTAAAAATACTTCCAACAAACTTGCGATCACCTTTATTCTTTAGTAGTGCCGATTGTACATTGAGCACTGGTGACCACACTCTTGGATCCTTCTCATTCCGCTTTAACAGTGCCTTTGTATTCTTATAAATACGATCCAAAATGTTGGCACGAAAAGCAGGAATATCAATGAGTGTGTGTGTGTGTGTGTGTGTGTGTGTGTGTGTGTGTGTGTGTGTGTGTGTGTG